>JACCPG010006966.1:0-11021 GCA_016069955.1 Drepana arcuata
TAGCTTAATTTCTTTGAAATCTTTCTTCCTTTCTTTAAAACCTTCTTTACAATTTCAGATAACCCTGACTGGCTACAGCTCAAAAAGTGAAATCGTGTTAATTGATTCCTTTCAATACCTACCAAAAGTGACAAATATAGAAGAAAATGACACAGAATTTCAAGTACATTTAAATGATAAGTTTGTAATAGATACAGATACATTCCAAGATTTTGAAGGTAGTTCTGATGACGATTTTGAAGAAGAAAAACCTGATGAAGATATTGAAGAAGACTTTGATATCATTGAGCCGGAAGAGCTACTTGAAGATAGCCCTGTTACCAACTCAGGATTGGGAACGTGGAGTATACTGCTTATATCTTTAGGTGTAATAATAGCATTTGCTCTGATCATAGTTGGAGCGTATCAGTTAGGAAAAATTAAAGGACGATCTGAAAATCCTCCCTTTCTAGAGCTATTAGAAGAATCGACCAGAGTGATCGCTATACCACGCGCTAGAGGTGTAAGACGCTGAGAATGAGACAAGGATATAAACAAGGAAGGAAGGAAGGAATAAATAAGATTAGAAGTTGTATGATACCTAGTTACTCCACTAACATAATGCCAACCATCCATGCGGTCCACCTATCGTAACGCAGTAACACTTTAAAGAGTGGTCTCTTTTTTCGGTTGGTCGTTGGATTGCCAAACTGGTTAAAAATGGTAATGCTCTAAACATGTTCCAAGCCTTCACGTGACATGTTTTGGCTTTGATTCTAATACATTTCCACAATCGACACCTAGAGACCTCCTTAATGATATTTATCGAGCTTCATAACTGACACCACATTGGTAACCTTATGCTACCGTTTCAATGCGCGTGCGTATTAAACAGTCCATTCGGTTAACTTACCAACCACCGAATGACATTTTGCACAAGGAGATTTAAAGACGTGCGTCATCACCATCTTTCACGGTGACAGGGTGTGGTTTACACCTTTGCCCCTACCACTTCGGTGAACTTGGAAGGTAGAAGTTCTTAAAAAGGAAAGGAAATCGAAAACATATGTATTTTATTATATAGAATAATGTATTTATGTGTAAATAAATATTATCAAAATAATAACTTTTTTACAATAATTTCCAATTATTAATTTTGGTTAATTTATATTTTGCTCAGAATTAGTTACAGCACCGATGACCATATTTGTGTAGCCTACAATTAGGCTTTGTAGATTTCCAGACCTCATAGGAAATATTCTTATTACGTCACATAGTGGCTGTGAGATTTCGCACTTGGCTGTGACCAGAAATGCCTACCTTTCTTAAATTCCTCGATGGGGACTTCCCTGTATCAATACAATACCTGGACTTACTAGGCGGTAGTTGTAAACATTTTTCAGATAATCTGTTATCAAGTCTTTAAATACACAACTAGGCTACAGATTAAAAGCTTACTCGCTTTTAATCTGTAGCCGACATTGTTATTGTAACATGTGGTAGCGATAATATTACAAGGATAAGACAGTAATATTTTTAATATTTTTTTTCACATCGATAATACAAGTTGGTCAGACTAAGGCTTTAATTCACTTATCCTTTGTTTAAACTTGGTACCGTAAATATTAGCCGTGATCGGAGTAGGGCACCCAATGCCTGCAATTACGTGTATGAACAACGCCAACTTTACTTGATGGTATGACCACCACATGCTAATTTGCAATGGGAACAGCAAGTTTTGGAGTTCTGCAGATAAATATCTGACCCAAATCGGTATCCCGCGACAACGTGCCAAGAAGACTAGCAGCATTGCCACGCTGGATAGCAACGCTGATTCTCTGAGCGAGATTGTTTCAGCCCGCCTGAGTTAAATATTTTATCTATAAGTAGTTAGTTATACAACAGTTTTTTGTAAATATTGTTAATTGTTGTTGTAAATAAATACATCATGTAATTAGTTCTAGTTTGTATTTTATTACTAAGCCTGTAGTGAATATGTTCATTTGAAGTTTTTTCTGTTTCTTTAAATAAAAAATAACTTTTATTAAAAATAAATGTATGATAAATCTAAAGAATAGCCTTGAAGAAAGAGCCGTGGTGGCCAAGTGGTTCGAGCAGTTGCCGGCGACACAAAGATCGCAAGTTCGAATCCCGACTGTACCAATGAGTTTTTCTGAACGTAAGTACAGTGTGACTACACCACGAACTTTACGGTGAAGGAAAACATCGAGAGAAAACTTGCATACGTCTAAGAAGAAATGCGTATGTATAATCGTGCTTGAGTAACGGCGATGGACTCGCACTCTGTCACGTTGGCACCTAATATACCTCTGGCGGAAAGTGGGTGTGTGGGTATTACCTATACACCTCTGCCTACCCCGTCGGGGACCCTTGTGGGAAGGCGTGAGGATATCATTTTATTATTAGTCTAAAGAACAAGTGAAACACATTGGTATAAAAATTGTTAAGTTATATTTATGAGCCTGTATTGGCTCGCTGTTGAATCCTTTTGCCTCGTCTCTTGCCAATGCAATAGCAACAAGAACTTACAAAGGATATCACAATGAAGGATACCAAACCCAATACGATAAATTCTAACAATTGACAATCACACACTACATCCGATGGAGTGACAGGGGCCACAGTACAAGATACATTTTGCTCAGTCCCCGGAGGTAGGGTTGTCTGGATGATATTATCTTCTTCGTAAATGAGGCATGAACTTTCATCCACACCCGGCGGTATGTATCGGAATGAGTCAACCAATACCATAGAATTACCTGATGCAGAACCCATTATTGATATCTGAAAGAAATAAAGTTCTCAAATAAGCCAAGGGCATATAGCACAAGTATAAAGAGACGAATTTAGATGAAACGAAGGAGGTCTGTAAGTCTAGAGAGAACTAGCGCTCGACTGATACCGTGGGGGACTCGGCGTTAAAATATGTATGTAGTACAAATTACAGGAAGAGAAGTTGGATTGCTATAGCTTTCAAATTAATTTCTGACATCTCGCTATGTGTTATTGATGAACAATCATAATTCAAGAATGTTTAAACGACAGCTTTATGTATATACCTCTAAATCTGTTTTCGCACACTGTAATCTTACTAATATTATAAATGTGAAAGTTTGTCCCGAAAATTCAAAGTTCTAATATTATAAAGTATGATGCTCTTTCATGGCATAGCGGCTAAATCGATTCTAGCAGGAAACTACATAAGCTACATTCCACTCCACGCGGGCGAAGCCGTGGGCATAAGCACATAATGTTAAAGAACAAGCTCGTTATCTGACATGTCTTTGTCTAACAAAAGGTGTAAATATGCCAAGAAAGTAATTAACGATAAAATATTTGTTCCTGCACAGGACGCATGTGAAGAAAATGAATTGCAGTTACCCTCAACAAAACAATTATCGCAGAGAGATTATCTTAGGAGATATATCGATGACACCATTAACAAAATTGAAAGAAGCTCTTTTAATTAAATATGATTAAGTGATTGTGTTAGTTGCATTTAATTAATAAGATTACGATTGATTCATCGAATTTAAATATTGGATTAAAATTCATTAAATACTCACGTAGCCATTGTAGCTCCTGGAGCCAACTAAAGTGATCCGTAAGGAGCTCCAACCATTCGCATAGTTTTGGTCGACGGCAGATTTACTAACAACTCCGACCACCGCATCGTTCGCCCCAGACACCAATTGATGAGCGAACACTGCTATCTGATCAGTAAGTGTACTGATGTCCATGTAAACATTCGCCTCCACAACACCACCCGCGTGCATTTCGAATATGAAAGACGAAACGCAACTCAGCTGCGCCAAGGGCATTATGAACTTTTCACTCCTATAATTAGGACTTTGCACACCTACATAGGAATAGTTCCTCAACTGCCAAAGGTTCATTCCTATACATATATGTATAGGAATAGGAATATATAATATAGGAATAATAATAGTTTGTGAATACGTCGTAATAGTTATGCTCGATAGTATATGTTATACAATGGCCGAAAATGTTTGTGAAGAGACATCGCGAGCAACCCGACTCTTCGATAATTGCAAGCAAATCAAATAAGTACTATTTATGTAATGTCGTATAACACTTTTATCGTGTATTAATTCGTGTAAGATTAACCTAAATCTACTTTACTCGTATGTATATAGTAAGTAGTAAGAAACCTATGTATGTATGTAGATTTTCTTTCCTTATATAATAATAATAATAATAATATATCCTCACGCCTTCACAAGGGTCCCCGAAGGGGTAGTCAGAGGTGTATAGGTAATAACCACACACCCACTTTCCGCCAGAGGTATATTAGGTACCAACGTGACAAATGGCGAGTCCATCGCCGTTACTCCAGCACGACTATACACGCCTTGAATTTCTTCTCCTTATAGACTAAACAAGATTATATTGTTATGTATGCATGTTTTGAACCGCTTTTGGTGATTTTTACGTTTAGTTTGGGACTAGTTCAATTGTGCGGAATGTCCAATAATAATAATAATATAATATACCCTCTCACATTGCCATAAGCGTCCCCAAGGCGATATACAGAGGTGTATAAGCAGTATCCATGTACCCACTTTCCGCCAGAGATACATGTCAGGTCCCAACGTGACAAATAAAATGAGATTTTAAGATTGAGACAAATAAATTGAGAGAGAAATTGAACTGCTGCGATCATAAGGACTCCATAAGAAGCATCGCAAAAAACTCGACAAGTAAGGTGGGACCACAATCAGACTAAAGACAAACGTTGTCCTATCGATATACTGGCCTATTTTATCCAAATGGCTAAACCGATTTTGATGAAATCTTGAACTTAGATAGCTTAACATCTTGCATTAAGAAATATACCTCTTATATTCCAATAATAGCTGTTCCAGTGGGATTATATTTATTGACGTCATTCAGTTTAAGTAATATAAAAAAGGTTTGAGGAGTAAAGAGGCACAAAAAGTTCATATCAATTCCAACGGTCAATCCAAACATTTTTTATTAGTAACAATTCAATTTCATTTGTCTATGCAAAAAAGAATTAATTTCAATACGTTTAAACGAAATACGTGATAGGAATTAATCGATGTAGTGATGTCCATATATCGATCCATCTTTGTCGTGTTTTATTTAAATCAAAGTAGCACTGTGGTTTATCGTAGAGAAAACTGCATGGAGTTCTTCAAAAAGGGTGTGAAAAAATTCCTGCAAGGTCGACAACGCGCGAGCGACATGCCTGGAGTTGCAAGCGCCCATAGGCGGTAACCAGTTACCATCAGGCGGACCGCATGCTTGTGAGCTACCAGTATTAAGAAAAAAAATGTATTAAAATTGCTTAAATTATGCAAATTAATAATACAGGTCATCACGCCGAACCCTCACGGAGTAAAGGGTACAGCTCTAGTTCTCTCACAATTTTTTATATACCTTTAATACATGCACTATATTAAGATAAACGGTGAGACCATGTCCTTTTCGCAATTACGACCGTACCACCTTAAAACTTTAAGTTTCTTCTCAAACGCTGATTTACTCATGTTGTTTTCCTTCACCGTAAATAGCTCACGGAGAGATTATTACTACAAATTAAAGAAAGATCCATATACTCATAAGTGTACCTTATCGGGTAAGTCTCACGCGCCGGTCCCTCACAAAACATAGGGACCACAGACAAGAGCGTGACCAATTTGTCAAACAAAGCATAACAACAATGACCTCTGCCACAGTTATTGGCCGCTGCAAGGTCAACTCGCCAGGCGTGGGTGCGAGGTTACCTTTTCTAAGGTATTTCCTTAAGGTGCACAGACCATAAATATACCAAGGTGAACGGTTTTACCTATTTAAAATAAGGAGATAAGCCATTCCTTTTTACTTAATTTGGTTGCTTTATCCTTTCCCGTAGTGAAGTGATATGTATCATCACTTCACTACCTTATTATTGAAACTTTATCTACACTATCGCATTGGGTAATATACCTAATGATAGCTGTAAGAGACTGATGAATATGGACGAAGCGAAAGAATGTAAGTATGAAAGTATGTAAGTCTAGGGAGAACTGGCGCTCTATTCTCTCTGCCTACTGCTTTAGGGACTCGGGGTGATAATGTATACGTATGAGAATAAATAATGAAAAAAAAATCTCGGAAAAAGGACTCGTCATCTGTCATGTTGGCACCTAAAATATAATATAACAATATTTGAATTGTTAATTTTTTATGGCTTTTCCTTTTGTGTATAGGAAGGTCAGTTTGTTCGCAACTATTTCGTCAAAGCCTCATTGCTACATCTGACGATGAGTGTCTTATGTTAGCGGAATAACATCTCAGCCTTACTAGCAGTATCGATCAACGCATAAGAGTCCACTATTGGACATGTCGCTCTCAGAGCCTGTTTAAAACAGTTAAATAAAATACACTACAATATAATATACCATATAAGCAATACGAAGATAATTCGGCCATTTATTACGTACAACAAATTTTGGTACTGGTAGCGCGTAACTTGACGGTAAAATTGCGCCGGTTTTCTCATTTGCATAGAGTTGATAATCGCTTAAATGGTTCAGTACAGGTTGACACTTAAATTAAAAAAATATTCATGAAGTAAAACGATTTGGTCATAGGTATCGTTGACTAACAAAAAAAAGTCGATGTTTTTGCCCCCATTATATCAGTTTATAAATAATAATAATATATCCTCACGCCTTCCCACAAGGGTCCCCGAAGGGGTAGGCAGAGGTGTATAGGTAATACCCACACACCCACTTTCCGCCAGAGGTATATTAGGTGCCAACGTGACAGATGGCGAGTCCATCGCCATTACTCAGGCACGGCTATACATACGCCTTTGAATTTCTTCTCAGACGTATGCAGGTTTTCCTCTCGATGTTTTCCTTCACCGTAAAGCTCGTGGTGTGACTAATCACTGTACTTAAGTTCAGAAAAACTCATTGGTACAGTCGGGATTCGAACTTGCGACCTTTGCGTCGCAGGCAACTGCTCGAACCACTCGGCCACCACGGCTTTTGTGCCGGCATTGTATGGTATGTCTGGTTAAATTGGAACTCTTCTTTATGCCTTGTAAGTTTTGCTACAGTTTCTGTTTATATTGTTGAAATGAAAACATTTAAATAATATTTAAATCTGACTCGGAGGAAATACCCGCCATTGCTCTTGACACGACCATAATTGCATGGGCTAATATAATAAATGATACCGAAGGTTGTTCCAGCGATCACAACACGCCGTGACGTCACCGCTCACTTGGTGACAACTCAAAAGAATTGCTTTATACGTATGCAAACAATGGAATGGCATTACCTTATAGATTCAACTACGTTGTAACACTTACTTCTAGCTCTTCCAGCATATGTTCAGAGCATATGTTGTTGAGTTGGTGGCCGGGTGGAACCCGAGTGTACCAATGAGTTTTCCTGAACTTAAGCACAGTGATCAGTCACACCACGAGCTTTATTGTGAAGGAAAACTTCGAAAGAAAATGCATACTTTCGAGAAGAAATTCAAAGGTGTTTGTATAGTCATGCTTGGAGGGCTATGGACTCGAATGTGGCTTTTATTAATACATATTAAATACTCTTTGTTGTGCAGGTTGCCCAAACAAACATTACTTATTATAATTTTTAAAACTTCCGCTATCAATATCTTTCCTTCGTCGCCTAAATGAGCAGTTACTCCCTCCCCCATATCCGGCCGTAACTAGATCAGCGATGGTATAATCTTGCGATTATATTGGACTGAAATAATTACTTCGTAAACAAACGAAAGATCCGCCGAATAATGGTCTACTTAATAGCTCAGTAGAGACCCATATTTTCTTTGTTTACATTTTTTTTTATAATTAAATAGTAACCTCACGCCTTCCCACTAGGGTCCCCGAAGGAGTAGGCAGAGGTGTATAGGTAGTACCCACTCACCCACCTTCCACCAGAGATATATTTCAGGTGCCAACGTGACTGATGGCGAGTCGATCGCCGTTAATCAAGCACGACTATACATACGCCTTTGAATTGCTTGCAGACGTATGCAGGTTTCCTCTCGATTTTTTCCTTCACCGTAAAGCCGTCAAACGTCGTGGTCTGACTAATTACTGTACTGTAGTATCTAGCAGTGTAGTAACTAGTATAACAGTAGTTAATGTATATTATTATTAGGTATACATAGGTCCTTATACAATAACAAAATTAGAGCTATAAATCACACTCTAATAGTACTAGGGATAAACTGACTGACAGATTGACTACGGAACCTCAACGCCTTAAAACATTAATTAAATATCTATAGTGTTGTAAGTTCAGTGTATTGTAGAGTTGTATTATTAGTAAGTTTCTGAAGTAAAGAGAGGCTGAATAGAAAAATAAATTATATTAGAAAAATAAATTATATAAGAAAAATAAATTATATAAGAAAAATAAATTATATAAGAAAAATAAATTATATAAGAAAAATAAATTATATAAGAAAAATAAATTATATAAGAAAAATAAATTATATAAGAAAAAATAACAAAAACATTTCTAAACTAAAGCAAATGACTCGCCTTCATCCCTTCAATTAACTGAAGCGTTTGGAAATGAGGGTGACGTCATCACTTGCGACGTCGGTGGCTTAGAAAATCAAATGCCCAGGCCATAATTTTTACCGTAAACAGATGAGGACAATAGGAAAACAGGACGTTTGGAATGAAAGCTCGCAAGAGACTACTACTGGAATGGAATATAAGTGATAATACTATTATTATTATTATTATTTATTTATTTCTTAGATAACACAATCCATTTACATTTATATTTATATTTATTATACAATATTAAATACATAAAAATTATATACAAAGCTTAAAATTATTAACAAAATAAATAATACTATCGATTTACGAAGATAATCGCGCTTGGAGAATCAGCATTGCTATCCAGCTGTTGCAAGCAAGCAGTAATGTTGCAGGTCTTCTTGGCACGTTGCCTCGGGATTATTTAGTGGGACTATTTTATCAGTAAGTAGTTAATTACTAAACTATCCTCACGCCTTCCCACAAGGATCCCCGAAGGTATAGGCAGAGGTGTCTAGGTTGTACTCACACATCCGCTCTCCGCCAGAGATATATTTTAGGTGCCAACGTGACAGAAGGCGAGTCCATTGCCGTTACTCAAGCACGACTATTATTCATACGCTTTTGGATTGCTTCTCAGACGTATGCAGGTTTCCTCTCGATGTTTTCCTTCATCGTAAAGCTCGTGGTGTGACTAATCACTGTACGTTCAGAAAAGCTCATTGGTGCAGTCGGGATTTGAACTTGCGAGTTTAGTGTCGCAGGCAACTACTTGAAAATTTGGCTACTCATACCTATCATCACGCCGAGTTCCTCATGGCGTAGGCAGAGACAGTAGCACGCCAGTTACTAACAAATCTAGACTTACAGACTTTCTTTGCTTCATCTACATTCACTAGTGATTTGGATACGATGTTCTATGATCACTATGACATCAACATGACAAAAGAAATGATTCGTAAGACGTGCAGTCATTACTGAGAAGAACATATTAAAATTTATGATTAATGTACATAATTATCTAATCAATACAATTCTCTTTAATTTATTGATTTGCTATCGATGCGCTAGTTACTGCGCACTGCAACAATAAATACAACGCTTCAATCAGATTGCGAACGGTCGTACACGCACTGACAATATTTTATTTTATTTTTTTATTAAATTTCCTGCAAACATTATTGCAAAGGCGAACTTAATGCCGAAGCCATTCTCTACCTACAATATATGTATACGACCCCTCATACTTACATAAAAACCCTCAATAAAGCCTTATTATATTATTAAATTATATTATTATTAATAAAGGCTATTAGACTGCTAAGCACAATAGCCGTGGTGGCCGAGTGGTTCGAGCAGTTGCCTACGACGCAAAGGTCGCAAGTTCGAATCCCGACTGTACCAATGAGTTTTTTCTGAACTTAAGTACAGTGATTAGTCACACCACGAGCTTTACGGTGAAGGAAAACATCGAAAGGAAACCTGCATACGTCTGAGAAGAGATTCAAAGGCGTATGTATAGTCGTGCTTGAGTAACGGCGATGGACTCGCCATCTGTCACGTTGGCACCTAATATACCTCTGGCGGAAAGTGGGTATGTGGGTGTTACCTATACACCTCTGCCTACCCCTTCGGGGACCCTTGTAGGAAGGCGTGAGACTGCTAAGTAATAGTAAAGTCCGTTGCAGTTTTCTAAGAAAAAATATAGAAATTTCATTTCATTTCATTTCCACACGATGTTTTCCTTCACTGTCAAGTAAAAGTGAATAACCATCATGTTCATCATCAGCTCATCAGCTCATCAGAGTATTCGGAATTCGACATTCGTCCTTTGTCTAACCACACGGCCACCTCGGCCATTCATACATACATGAATAGAGTAGAGTGCCAGTTCTCTCTAGACTTACAAAGGTGTTTCGCTTAGGCAGTCTCTTCGTAAATAGTTCGTCTCTTGACTCTGCCTACCCTTCTAGAATGAACATCTCTCAGAGAATTATTCAAGGAAATCGACATATTGACCGTACCATGTCAATACATATTCCAAAATGTGTTATATGTTAGAAAGAACATTGTAAAATTTTAGAAAAATAGCGACTTGCATACTATGAATACACGTAATAAAGATAAAGTCCATGTACCTTCAACTAGATTACACAAATCTAGCAACTCATTTGTCGGGTAAGGTATACGCTTTTTTAATAAGCTACCTCAGAAAATAAATGAATTACCGTTTGTAGAGTTCAAAGCTGTAATTAAAAGTAAATTAATTCAAAAAGCTTTTTATACAACATCAGACTATTTGAATGATGGCCATGCATGGCAATGAATTGCTTCTCTTAAACAGAGTTTATCTGTAATTTAATCTTTTTCTACCTCTACGTAAACACATGACCTACACATGTTAAAAGAGAAAACCGGGGAGTTTGTTTCGCCGTTTCTTCTCCTGGCAAGTATTTTT
>JACCPG010006967.1:0-80459 GCA_016069955.1 Drepana arcuata
AAGGGGTAGGCAGAGGTGTATAGGTAATACCCACACACCCACTTTCCGCCAGAGGTATATTAGGTGCCAACGTGACAGATGGCGAGTCCATCGCCCTTTACTCAAGCACGACTATACATACACCTTTGAATTGCTTCTCAGACATATGCAGATTTCCTCTCGATGTTTTCCTTCACCGTAAAGCTCGTGGTGAGACTAATAATAAATAAATGAAAAATAAAACGGATGAATGGAGATGGAATAAAGTCCAAACTTTGAGCAGACGTGAGTAATACTGGACCAGTTCTCTGTCTAGAGAGAACTGGCGATCGTCTCTCTCTGCCTAACTCGGTGAGGGACTCGGCGTGATGATATGCATATGTATGTTTCTATAATAAATAAGGCTGAAGCCTAATGTGCTAATAGCTATTATGTGTTAGCATTACTCAAGAGTGCCAAAGGGGCACGCTTATTATACCTACATCATATATCGCTCAAACAGTTTAAAAGCAAGCGATGGCAGCGATGTTAGGGGTTCCCCTTGATCGATCTTTTGCTACTCGTTTAGTTTCAATATAAGGTCGGGAAAAGAGAACCATCTTTACAAAAAATACTATAAAACCCGTGATTATTATTAAAGTTTTTATAATTTTAGACGAGATTATCCTTAACGTTTTTGTCTGCTACATATTTTCGAGATTGGTCTATATTTTCGAGATTGGTCTATATTTTCGAGATTGGTCTAAGTCTAGCAATATCGTTATGATATTCGAGCGGAGGCCTTGTTGCATACAAGTATACTATGTCCCCGAGTCCCAATTTGGGTAGGGAGTGAGTCCTCCCCAGACTTACAGAATGCTTTCGCTTCATCCACACTCATCAGTCCCTTCACACGTGCTTGACATTGGTCAGCAGTATCATATATAAGTCATATATGGCGCTGAGATCCTTAAGAAGTAGTCAGAGATAGACGAGCAACAATACTCTCAGTCTATAATAAAGTACTATTCTCCGATTTCAAGTACTCTTAAAGTTCTCATCGTTGATTGCCGATCAATCTGATCTAGGTAATTGGAACGTGGTCAGTAATTTTAGCATATCATACTTATAAAGTCATGTTTAAGATCGAGACGAGTAATAATGATGTCACACTGAATTTATGCGTTATTATATTTTAGCATTCGTGATCACAACACGAGGTAGCCTCGTGCTTAGGCACTAAGTGAATATAAAAACAGGCAAATACATAAATGCCACTTTATATGATACTAGCTGTCCCGCCCAGCTTCGCTCGGGTGAAAAAGTTAAATTCCTGAAACTCGATCGCAGCGCCACCTATCGGGTCCAATTTAATATAGCCTATGTTCACCGGAGATAGTGTAGCTTCCCAACAGTGAAAGAATTTTTCAAATCGGTCCAGTAGTTTTTGAGCCTATTCATTACAACCAAACAAACAAACAAAGTTTTCCTCTTTATAATATTAGTGTAAACAAGCAATAATAGCCTCGCGGTTTCACCCTGGTAAAAAATAAAAGAACTTTGGTAGATTTTTTTCAGGAACAAAACAATTCAATATATTTTGCTCTGAAAGGGTATAAACTATCCCAGATTTTGCAACATTTTCACGGATGGTGCGCTCCTATTGGACGTAGCGTTGAGTTGCTCTGATATATTACAATAACAACCGCTACTTATATTGCTACCGTATTATACATGCAAGTTCACTACAGAAAAAAAACACATTTTCCTCGGCAAAAAAAACGTATACGATTAAATAAAAATTATCTTTTTGTGCTAGGGGTCGTACGTGTCATATTAAAACACAATAAAAAGGTGACATGTATATATTTCAGCTGTCAACTTTCCACGTCACGTGGTGTACCTTGACACGCATAGTACAGAAACAAATAAACACCACCATTTCGCAACATCGTTATCGACTTGTTGTAAACATCGATATACTAGTAGCAACATATTGTCGATAAATATTGCATTTCGTAATTACACCTCACGTGGGATCGCGTGAATACTGGCTGGGGTAAAAGTATGACTCTATAAAAAAGGTTGGTTCATCATTCATGAACCAACCTCACCAAAGAGGTGTATAGGTAGTCCCCACACACCCACTCTCCGCCAGAGATATACTTTAAGTGCCAACCTGACGGATGGAGAGTCCATCGCCGTTTGTCAAGCACCACAATGCATACGTGTTTAAATGTCTTCTCAAACTAAAACCGGTTTACACTCGATGTGTGCCAATGTACTTAAGTTAAGAAAAACTCTTTTCGCCGGAGGTGCCATTGTGCCAGATGGCGAGTTAAACCTTCGCAGACAGGAGTACCTAACCTACTTAGCTATCAGGCAACAATCAACAACCGTTTGCTCTCAAGGCGAATAAGACATTTACGAAAACAGGTAAAACATGATCTGATGAATTTAGTTAAAAATAAAAAACATAGTAATTAGCAATTTAATAGCATTAAGTGCATATAGTTTGCGTTATTATAATGAAGGAGGTTTTATCATTAAGCCCCAACAAGGGTTCACAAACGCATACGTTTGAAAATAACTCAAAGACGTACTATAGATAAGTGCTAAAGACAGCTCCGGACTCACCATCTGCCTCTTTGACACCTAAATATATCTCCGGCGAAAAGTGGGTGTCGTTACACCTCTGCCTACACCTTCTCAAGTAAGCCAAAGGAATTTTGCTACATAATCGTGAGTAATATTCGAACAAAATTATATTCTCGTAAAAAACATGTAAATAAATCGACTACAATAATTTTGCGGACTGTTAAACACGCAGTGACGTCAATGAGACATCTACTTAGAAACGTGAATAACATGATAACTAACATAAATGTACAGTCAGCAACATTATTTCCGCATCAAAATGAAATTTACATACACATGTATGTATGTAAAAGCCGTGGTGGCCGAGTGGTTCGAACAGTTCCCTGCGACACAAAGATCGCAAGTACCGACTGTACCAATGAGTTTTTCTGAACTTAAGTACAGTGATTAGTCACACCACGAGCTTTACGGTGAAGGAAAACATCGTGAGGAAACCTGCATACGTCTGAAAAGAAATTCAAAGGTGTATGTATAGTAGTGCTTGAGTAACGGCGATGAACTCGCCATCTGTCACGTTGGCACATAATATACCCCTGCTTACCCCTTCGGGGACCCTTGTGGGAAGGATTTTTTATGCATGTATGTACATATGTTACAATGAGCCGTGGCTTAGTGATTGGAGTAGTTGCCTGCAGCACAAAGATCACCAGTCCGAATCTCGAGTATACCACTGAGTTTTTCTGAACTTAAGTACAGTAAAAACACCAAGTGGAAACCGGTAAGTATATGTTTTAGAAGACATTCAAACACGTATGCATAGTCGTGCTTGAAAAACGGCGATAGACTAAAATATATCTCTGGCGGAAAATGGGTGTATGAGAACCTCTGCCTACCCCTTCGGCGACCCTTTTAGGACGCGTGAAGATATTTATTATTTATGACATCAGCAAATACTGCAAAATTGTGTTTTAGTAACAAATTCACGAAAATACAATCTCCATAAATCAGTGGGTAGTCATAAAACGTACGGCCATCACGTCAAGTTAATGACCCGCCTTCCTAATTAACTAATTTGCAGCGGCACGTGTTTCAAGTTGATTGCAATTTTCATCAATAAAATCTTCGATTCTCAGGAGAAACGCCGGCTGCAGTTTAATTTAGATTTCATACGTACGTACGTATGTATAAAAAAAAGCCATTGATTTTTGAAATGCTAAAATTTGTGGGGTTGTTTGTTCCTCTCTGATCAAATGACTACTGAATGTTTCCAGTAATGAGCTCCTTGGGGAGGGGAGGATTGTAATATTGTGTTGGCAGCAGAGGGATTAGTCCCATTATGCTGCCAACACAGTATAACTCTCCGAATAATTTTCAGGACCGGCAACGCGCGATTGATTCAAGCGTCCATAGGCGGCGGTAACCGCTTACCATCAGGCGGACGGCATGTTTGTTTGTCACTCATGTGGTGTAAAAGCGAATTTCGTACCACCAAAGTTAATTATAGTAGTGATAGTTTTTTTTTTTATAATTTCGAAATTTAAATAGATTCTGCTACTCTCGGATTAGAACAATTCAACAGATCAATGGGGTTAGTATTTTGTTATTAAAATTTAAATGAACATCAAATTTAATGTGTATATTATAATTGTATGTGCGATCAAGGACGTCACTCTATCGGTAAAAACTATGGCTATTCGCAAAAATTCTACTAGCACCTATTCGTGGCAGCAAGCGTGCGCCTGCGCATGAACTTACTAGCTGATAGCAACCAATGGGTGCGCCATTTACCAATCGCACGGCGACAACTGCGCAGGAATCTATTCACACCTTTCTTGGACAAATTCATCCTTTACTCTCTAATGCTCGTGTTGGTCACTTTCAACGGCAAAACTGCACGCGCAAAGCTCAGTTTTCGGTACGAATGAACACACCACGTTGTCATATTATTTTCTTATTTTCCACAGCAAAACCAAAACATAAATCATTTAGCTCATAGCAAAACATATTTAATTTTACATAACAATTTTTGTTGAATGGTGGGAAAATGTGGATTCAATTCAGTATTATTCTTTGCATGAGAGGTTTCGTGAAGGTGACGTCATAGATTATGTTATGAGAGTATAAAATAGAATGGAGACGTTGAAGAATCAGTGTAAAATTAAGCTCTATAGCGTTGCCGACACTTGACAATCTCCATGATGATACTCTCTAGGGAACATTTCAGCGGGGAGTTCATTCTGCAGCGTGTGCGTTCACGGACTCTTCTAGAACAATACAGTCTGAAATATGTTGTTCAACTGCGTAGTGATGGTGGGTGGTAAAATAATGGTCGAACGAAACCCGTAATAATAGAAGAGAGACTGATTATAACCGATATGAAACATCTGTGTCAATATATGAGGCTACAAATTGGAATCGTGTATCATTCAAAGGTAAACGAGAATCATACATTAAATAGAAAGAAGACATGAATAATAATTGATGTCAAGTGGAGTAATCTGTACATATATATTTATACAAAAAGATTGGCAAACTAGCATACGGCCCACCTGATGGGAAACGGTTACCGCAGCCTATTTACGCTTACGATACCGAAGTATCACTTGCGCGTTGCCACTCTGTGTTCGGAGAGTTATACTGTGTTGGCAGCATAATAGGTCTAATCCCTCGGTTGCCAAAACAATATAACAATCCTTCCTCCCTCCCCAAAGAGCTCATTACTGGAAACCTTATTCACCACGTTATTTGGCTTCGGACTTCTATAAGGTGGAGGTCCTATCCCAGTCGGGCAGCTCCAAATTAGAACGGCAAATCCGTTATACCCTACCTCTCTTAAAATCTTCTTTTCTTTAATTCTTATTCTTAATGTGTAATTAATTGTACGCTTAGCATTAAGTTATACATATGTAATAACATGAATATATGCACAATGAAACCCCAAATATCGATGCGCGCATTTGATCTTTGAGCAACACGCGGCTATCAACATTTGTGAACTTTTTGCTTTATTTATATTATTATTTATATTATTAAGAAAATTTAAAAAATATAAATTACTTTGTTACACATAACAATGTTGGTAACTTTTTATACGCACAACAAGTATATTATACAACACAAAAAAAATAATATTTATAAATGTATAAACAGGTAAACCTTTTATGTACTTTGTATGTCTTTATCTTGGTTCATTTTATCACTGCTGAGTGTACGTGCTAATGTGTTACGTTTTATTTCTTAGTTATATTAAATATATAATATATCCTCACGCCTTCCCATAAGGGTCGCCGAAGGAGTAGACAGAGGTGTATAAATACCCACACACCCACTTTCCGCCAGAGTTATATTAGGTGCCAACGTGACAGATGGCTAGTCCATCGCCGTTACTCAAGCACGACTATACATACGCCTTTGAATTTCTTCTCAGACGTATGCAGGTTTCCTCTCGATGTTTTCCTTCACCGTAAAGCTCGTGGTGTGACTAATCACTGTACTTAAGTTCAGAAAAACTCATTGGTACAGTCGGGATTCGAACTTGCAATCTTTGTGTCGCAGGCAATTATTTGATCGACTTAAGAACAAGTATAAATACATTTAAGCGGTCACTGGTATGAAACGCATCCTGCAGTTACTGTAAAAATAAGTTCAAAAACAAAAAGCCGTGGTGGCCGATTGGTTCGGGTTTCCCGCGACACAAAGATCGCAAGTTCGAATCCCGACTGTACCAATGAGTTTTTCTGAACTTAAGTACAGTGATTAGTCAATCAAGCTATTGGGCACGGACCTCAGCGACACCGGCCTAGACTGGGGTACTAAGTGGTACAAAAAGCCACGAGTTTTAACTCAATAACGTATTAAATACGATAAATAAGTAAAGTGACAAGATTTTGTCTATGCTTTTAATGCGCATCACGCATAGACAAAATAAATTTGTCGTGTATTATCTAATATGATGCGATCACGATAAGCGTATTTGTAACGAACAAAATGATGAACACACCGACTCAATCAAATCAAATGTAAGTTAGTTATTCAATTAACATTAATTTTACATTCAACAATTCCCTTTTTAGTATAATTTGAGCATGTGGTTTTGGACAAAGCCTTAAGTTTCTTCTACTTCCGTAAGGACAGGAATAGGAATATACAGAAATGTATTTAAATACTTATCGATACTAAATATTATTTACGGGCCGGGACGGACTAGCGGTCCGTCCCGGCTTCGCACGGGGGTACATATTTTTTTTTATAAAATGAAAATATAGCCTATGTCACTCAGGGTGAATGTAGCTTTCCAATGGTGAAAGATTTTTTCAAATCGGTCCAGTACTTTTTGAGCCAATTCGATTTTGAAACATACTTAGTAGGTATATTTGGCAGCTGTTGCTCACCTCGCCTAAAAATATAATATAAAAAATTGGTCACGTGACCACCCCTGCTCAGCCGTCTACAGATAATTACCGCTACCCATGCGAATCCGGGGCGCGTCGCTAGCTTAGAATAAATTTGCCCCTAATAAACTGTATAATATTACTGTATTATGTGTACCTACGTTATTGGATCGCAGTATTAAACAAAACATCGTTAATGAGCTAATCTATTTATGCTACAAATCAAGTTTATTAAATCACCAAGTGAATTAAGAAATGAACAAAACTCTACCAACAATTTAAGACGGAATTTTGATTCGAACATTAAGTTCGAAATCGAGTCTTGGGAAAAAAGCTATAAGAACTACTTATGTAAATAAATGCATAATCTTAAAAAAAATGTCCGATCTATTTTTTTTTTTATATATAACAAGTGTGGCAAACAAGCATACGGCCCATCTGATGGGAAACGGTTACCGTAGCCTATTTACGCTCACGATACCTAAGTATCACTTGCGTGTTGCCATCCTGTGTACGGAGAGTTATAGTGTGTTGACAGCATAATGGGTTTAATCCCTCTGCTTCCAACACAATGAAACAATCCTCCCCCCTCCCCAAGGAGCTCATTACTGGAAACCTTATTCACCGCGTAGGGACACAACACAAAATTTTTTTTAGCAAACGTAACTATTAAGCAAATAAAACTGTTTTTTTATTTGACTTTTTTTTCCAATGGATTTGATGGAGACTTCACAATTTCATTATCCGAGTTTAATTATTCCTAAAGTTCATATAGATTTTCAGCTACTTGAGTATATATAAACATCTCGAAACACGCTACGGCATAAAAGTCTAGGTTTTTTTTAATACGCTTTTATTAGCTTGAGACGTATGTATGTTAGTATGTTTGTATGTTAGTATGTAACGGAATCTTTGAACATGATTTTAACCCCCTTCAAAACGTTGGATTAACTCGAAATTTGGCACACTTATTAAGGACCGATGACAATTCAATATTTTAAACATTTTTCTATTTTTTTAGTTGGATTTTCTATAAAAAGTGTATTTTTTTAGTTTTTTTAAACTATTATTTATTTGTATTGTCCCTCGTTGTGTGAGTTCCGGGAACTTTTGCTACTTAACCGGGCAATGGCGAGACCTAGGCTCCAGCTAGGTAGGTGCCACATCGTGTTTAAATAGTACCTAATCAGAATACAGCCCTGACGAGGGCGAGTCACGGAGAGTTCCCTCGGAAAGAACTCAATTCTTGTTCTTGGAGTAATAACTCGGTCTCGAGTAAAGATTATTATTGTAAAAGCGTACAAAACGGACGCATCCTACTTTCGCCAAATGGCGGCGGGTATGTGTTAAATAAAAACTGATGAAATTTCAACCAATGGCACATTCGTATATGATTCAGCAAGTTTCCTTTATATATGAAAATAATAACATTATATTAAGATGCCTACCCCTTCGGGGACCCTTGTGGGAAGGCGTGAGGATATATTATTATTATTTATTAAGATACAACGATTATTCAAACAGCGGCCCACGACTCTAAAGAGAAGATGGTCATCTCAAAACTACCGGCGTATTCTCATCTATATAAACAAATTTTTCATGTACTTCTTTGTTCGACGTATGAATGGAATGAGATGTATGGAATGTGCGCTTAGTTTAATATTCAAATATTTGAATTTGGAAATACATGTTTTTATTTTATTCTAATTTTAAATTATAAACGTATGTATCTCATCATAGAGGAATAAATGCAGACGGCATATTTGTGGGTACTTTTTTAATATACTTTTACCTGTCCATCCTGATCATGATTGCATTTACAATTCTTTTTCGTTTATTTTGTATTCGAAAATAAGTACATAAGTAGTTGAAATGTAAGCCTGTATAAACATGTTTGTTAAGAATCCACGATCGATATAAAAAAAAACTAACTTATGCTATTTAGTGAAAAAAAAATACTCACGTGGCGTGTCTGAGATGTCATCCATAATCGCCAGCTTGCTTGGCCGCTTATCATCTTCCGACTTGAGACCCATGTCCACTGCCGCGAATTAAGAAAAAAAGTAAATAAAAAAAAATACAATGCAAGAAATTGCGGGTTCTGTTTTCGAAATTCACCGACTGAACACACCGGCTATGAATTTAATTAAATTTACTTCTGCCCGATATTTTTAATTGGTTTTATTTTGAACATTTGAATTTGTATTGAGGTATTAATGGTTTCGCGCGCGTCAGACCGCCATTTCAACGAGTGGAGAGGCGTGTAGTTCGTCCGCGAAGGTTGCAATCGACTGTCACAGTGTAGACGGCTAGCCTTGTTTTTAAGGCACGCGACACAATCACACGCGCAAGCGGTCGGTCAGCTTGGCATGCAACATAACTCTTTTAATCTTCTCACGTAAACATACCTGTCTACCTATCTCTTACATTACATCCTACCATAGAGCCGTGGTGGCAGAGTGACTCATGCGTGAAGTCAAGATTTTTTTTCAGACCCTACAGTAATCTTACCACGAGCTTTAAGATGAAGGAAAAATCTGTAAACGTGTGAGAAGAAATCCAAAGGTTAAGGAAACGACGTCACACGCGTCATCTGTCACGCTGACACTTAAATATGGCTCTGGTGTGACACCTCTGCCTACCCCTTCGGAGACTCTGCATGCATGCTTATAATTTGATTTAAACGTCTATACTCTTGATAAAAGTCTTCTATTACAAGCAATTGTTTTTTTTTCAACGTTTTGTATTTTTTTCTTATACCACAAAAGTAGCTAACATGCCTGCAGCTATAGATGCTTGCAACAGCAGGGGCCGACCAGGAGGCCAGGTCGGCAGCAGCGACCGTGCAAGAATATTTCCACAATCTTAAAGAACTACATGCTGTACTCTTTAGGGATAATCTCGACGGCGAGTTCATCTACAGACATAAATAAAATTGAACAGAAGTTTCTGTTTGTAATATTAAAATAAATGCTCAAGTACGGGAACGTCAAAAGTACTCGAAACCGACGAGCATGTATGAAGAAACCGATGAATGTGAACGAAGCGAAAGAGGTATGTAAGTCTAGAGAGAACTGGCGCTCTATACTCTCTGCCTACCCCGTTAGAGACTTGGCGTGATGATATGATGATGATGATACTAAATGCATATGAACGGTACATATAGCAAAATCACATTTTTAAAAATGTTTCTGTCTGTCTGTTTGTTTCGACTAATCTCTGAAACGGCTAAACCAATTTTGACAGGACTTTCACTGGCAGATAGCTAATAATAAGGAGTAACTTTGGCTACTTTCATTGTAAGAAATTAAACAATAACTTTTTAGTTAAATTCCACGCGGACGAAGTCGCGGGCACATCTAGTTTGACATAGAATTCGTGCGGCGCATACAATAAGGCGAATGTCTTTCTCGTGTCATCACTTAAGAGAACAATTACTTAAGATCATTCTTCGCTTCCATCCGCGGTGATTCACCAATTGTTTGCCACAGGTATGTACATACGTACCTAGATACAGTAGATTCATAAGACGCTTCGCGTGAATATTAATAAATTAACCTCTTTATCGGTCAAATTCCTATCAACTAGTAGAACAAGAGTAAAGAACCGTGACGATCCAAGACGCTTCCTGTTAATGTCATACATGTTAAAGTTAAAGCCATGGTGGCCGAGTGGTTCGAATTTCGACACAAAGATCGCAAGTTCAAATTCCGACTGTACCGATGAGTTTTTCTGAACTTGAGTACAGTAATTAGTCACACCACGAGCTTTACGGTGAAGGAAAGCATTGAGAGGAAACCTGCATACGCTTGAGAAGAAATTCAAAGACGTATGTATGGTCGTGCTAGAGTTAAGGCGATGGACTCGCCATCACATTAGCACCTAAAATATATCCCTGGCGGAACGTGAGTGTGTGGGTACGACCTATACAACTTTGCCTTCCCCTTGTCTGTCAAACCCATTTTGTGCCAAATGTTTAGTTCTAAAACCATAGATATACTAGCTATGACCGCACATTACCCGCGTAAAATTTAATTGGCAGATTTTTTTCGAAATAAAACATGGTAGGTGTCCAGCTCATATTCTAAGTCTGTGGATTTCATCAAATTTCGTTCAAATGTACTTAAATCCTTGACTCCGAGGATAATATTATAGGGACTGATCACTATCAATCTTTACCTTAATATGTAATATATTAGCGCACTGGCAATAGCAGCTTCGCACGGGTGGACATAAGACTTTTTTTATAAAAGAAAATATAGCTTATATCACTCAAGGTGAATGTAGCTTTCCAATGGTGAAATAATTATTCAAATTGGTTCAGTAGTTTCGGAGCCTATTCAATAAAAAAATACTTACATACAAATCTTTCCACTTTATAAAATTAGTAGGTTAATATTTCTTCTGTGCGCATGTATGTCACTGAACTCCTCGTAAGCGATTGGACCGATTTTAATGAAATGTTCTGTGTCTTCAGGTGGATTCGAGAATAGTTTAGATTTACAATTGGGCCCGATAGGTGGCGCTGCGAACGTGTTTCAAGAACTTTCAGCTTTTCACCCAAGCGACGCCGGGCGGGTCGGCTAGTACCTTAATAAGATGACACAATGTATGCGGTACCACTCGATTGGAACCCAAACAATACGCTATGACTGCAACGTGCAAACACTATAAAAAACAATGCACCTTTATTATTCTACACATTTATCTTATCTTTCATTAACTTGAGCAAAACACTTATCCAGTTACAAACAAGAATACACGAAAACTGAAAATAACAAAATCTAACTAAAAATTTCTTCTCTTCTCAGAAGAAATTCAAAGGCGTATGTATAGTCGTGCTTGAGTAACGGCGATGGACTCGCCATCTGTCACGTTGGCACCTAATATACCTCTGGCGGAAAGTGGGTGTGGGTATTACCTATACACCTCTGCCTACCCCTTCGGGGACCCTTGCGGGAAGGCGTGAGGATATATTATATTATTATATATTATTATGTAGAGAGTATAGAGCGCCAGTTTTCTCTAGACTTGCATACCCCTTTCGCTTCGTCCACATTCATCAGTCTCTTCATATATGCTCGTTAGGGACTCGGCGTGATGATATGATATATGATGAGATGATATATATATAATAATATAATTGGCAATATAATCGGTAAATGGGCAAATTCTAGAGCAAGTGAATGAATTTGTGTATCTAGGAAGCATGTTCACACGAGATGGAAAGTATGAAAAAGATATTGAAAGAAAGATAACTGCCGGAAATAAGGTGAATGGAGCCATGTCGGCGTTGATGGGCAGTAAAAGTCTGAGCAAGAATGCTCGAGTTGCTGTCCACAACGCGATATTGGTACCTACCTTATTGTATGGCAGCGAATCCTGGGTATGTCAGAGGAAGTATGAACATAGCTTGAATGCAGTTGAGATGCGATCGCTTCGAAAAATGTGCGGAGTAACAATATTAGATCCGCAATGAAGAGATTCGCAAATCAACTGGGGTGAATGAGGGCGTGATTGTAAAGTTGAAGAAAGGCATGTTACGTTGGTTTGGACACATAGAAAGGATGAGTGAAGGAAGATTTACGAAACAGATATACAAAGCAAAAGTGTGTGCAAGAAGAGGCAGAGGAAGGAAGACCTGGATCAAATAGATCGGACGCTCAAGGGCGGGAACGTTAAGAGTACTCGAAACCGACGAGCATGTATGAAGAGACTGATGAATGTGGACGAAGCGAAAAAGGTAGGTAAGTCTAGAGAGAACTGGCGCTCTATACTCTCTGCCTACCCCGTTAGGGACTTGGCGTGATGATATGTATGTAATTATAGTCGTGGATGAGTAACGGCGATGGACACATCATCTGTCACGTTAACACAGAAAATATATCTCTGGCGGAAACTTGATGTGTGGGTACTATCTACCCACGTCTGCCCTCTGGGCACATCCCTGAGGGAAACCCTGGTGGGAAGGCGTGAGGATACATATATATAATTGTCGATGAGAGATAACCCTTTGCCTATCTTGATAAAAAAGTCTGCTACGCAAGCAAAGCCGCGAGCAAACGCTAGCCCAGTACAAAAGCACGTAGGAAAATGTATACAATAACAAGTGACGATAGACATTAGTAGCTTTTATTGTAAACTCAATCTATATACAGGATGTGTTAGAAAATAGGATACTTGCTCAGATATGCTTTATTAAAGTTGATAAATTTCTCAGCACTAAAGAGACGGTCCAGGTCTGCGAATCTCAAATCGTTTGTTGATAAAATCTCGCGTTCACACCAAGGCCGCTTCTCTCCCATTAATAGGCTCATCCGTCACTACAATGCTCTCCATAGAACTGCTGAAGGTATAATCAGGGAGGACCAGAGCTTTCCTAATACCGTCGATATCTTCTCTGACAAACCCTCTAAATTTAAGCGATCTATAATTAATTTGTCCTAATAGACCCACATCCTGGACTTGTAATAATGTACATCTTGTTGGTGATCATAAATAAATTAAAAAAATAAATGTGATGGGGCGCAAGGATCGCGAGCAAGGGAGCTGGGCTGGACTGGTAATTTTATTTAAATGTTATTTGGGGGCGGGATTTGCGCGTCTGGCCCAGCGGGGGTGTAACATCTTGTATGTTAATTTACGTAAAAAAGTGAGGAGTTGGCATGACGAAGCTAAAATCCAAATTATCATCACGAAGTAGCGCCAAATTGCAGTGCAAATATTGTTCACATCCTAAATACTGCGGTAAACATATGTACAATAGTAATATCCGTAGTTGATAGGTAAATAATATCACGTGCTTTATATTAAAGTAGTTATCTATAATAATAATTTCATAATATATCCTCACGCCTTCCCACAAGGGTCCAGGGGTAGGCAGAGGTGTACAGGTAATACACACACACCCAATTTCCGCCAGAGGTATATTAGGTGCCAACGTGACAGATGGCGAGTCCATCGCCATTACTCAAGCACATAGACTATTACATACGCCTTTTGAATGTCTTCTCAGACGTATGCAGGTTTCCTCTCGATGTTTTCCTTCGCCGTAAAGCTCGTGGTGTGACTAATCACTGTACTTAAGTTCAGACAAAGTCATTGGTACAGTCGGGATTCGAACTTGCGACCTTTGCGTTGCAGGCAACTGCTCGAACCACTCGGCCACCACGGCTAAAGTAGTTATCTGAGAGACGTTATAGCTGTTTGGTACAAAATACGCTGGTTCGAACCCCGGTAGGTTACACCAATGAGTTTTTCCAAACGTCAATACAAATATTCATCTTAGAACAACTTGCCAGTGAAGGAAAACATCGCCAAGAAACCTACATTTATCTGAGAGCCGTGGTTGGCGAAGTGCTTCAAATAGTCGTCTGCAACACATTCTAAGTTCAAATCTCGACTGTATCAATGAGTTTTTCTGAACTTACATACAATGAACGAGCTACGACTTTTACGGTGGAAGGAATCATCGAGAGAAAACTTGCAAACGTTAAGAGGAAAGTCAAAGGCGTAGAAGTACGTACAACCCTGTCAAGCAAGTGCCGGGAAAAGATCAATAACACACACAATTTTGGTTATTCATCCAAATTTACTTCATCACCTTCAAAGTATGCTATCAATATGGTAAAGAAAAATCGAATTTAGATTTCACATGCATAACTTTTACTCTACAGCAGATTTTTTTGCCAAAAGCAGATAATCCAATATAATATATATCAAATAATCAAAGTGGGTGTGTGGGTATTACTTATACACCTCTGCCTACCGCTTCGGGGACCCTTGTGGGAAGGCGTGAGGATATTTTTTTTTTTATATAAATAATCAAATAAGATGATATCTTAATATATATAAATCACGTGTCACGTTGTTTGTCCGCGATGGACTCATAACTTACTGAATCGATTTCAATCAAATTAGCACACAGGGTGCAGTTTGATCCAACTTAAAATATAGGATAGCTTACACCACAATTGGACCGATAGGTGGCGCTGCGATCGTAGTTTAACTTTTACACCCGAGTGAAGCTGGGTGGGACGGCTATTACTATAATATATCCTCACGCCTTCCCACAAGGTAAAGAAGATATGTAATTTTATTAGCTTTTTTTCACTGTACCCTAACCCATATAAGTAACTGACCCATTTTCTGAGTATCTATGTAAAGATAGAGGAAACGGCCATCGAGGTCGCATAATACATGGAAAACTATGACATTAAGAACATGACGAAATAAATAAATCACGTACTTTCTCATTACTACAACCAAATGATCAAAGTATGCCGCTTTCACACGGGTGGAGTCGGCAAACATGCAATATTTACAAACATTTCTATGGTGAAGTGAAACCCTTTGTAATCATAGTACAAAGCAAAAGTGTGTGCAAGAAGAGGCAGAGGAAGGCCACGTTCCAACTACCTGGATCAAATAGATCGGACTCTGAAGGACGGGAACGTTAAGAGTACTCGAAACCGACGAGCATGTATGAAGAGACTGATGAATGTGGACGAAGCGAAATAGTAAGTCTAGAGAGAACTGGCGCTCTATACTGTCTGCCTACCCCGTTAGGGACTTGGCGTGATGATATGTATGTATATATTCATTATTTCATCAGCACTTTTCGACCTTAACTTCTAACTATGTTCATGTCATTGAACTGCGATCAGTTGACATCCATACAGTATAAAGTTTCCCCATTAGGATAATCTATCATCGTCTATGGATGACATTATAGTACATCTAAAGTTTTACGTAAACACGTCCTCTCTATTAATCAATAGACGGCTTGCTTAAGCTATTGACAAATGGAGAGTCCGTTGCCAATTCTCAAGCTTGACATGCATACGTCATTGAATTCCTTCTCAAAAGGATGATGAAGGAACAGTCTGTCTAGTGTCCTGAAGTAGGTGATTTCCTTAAAGCGCACGCTGTTATTAATCGTTAAAGTTAAGAAAAACTCATTGGCACAACCGGAACTATCCAGCCTCAATTAATTTCATTTACACTTCATGTATCGATCACAGTCACACAGACCGGAATACTATTGTCACAGCACTCCGCCTGCGATCTGGTCATATTCCATCGAATAAATTCGCTTTTTATTGGAAAAGGTTTCCTATCCCAACTGCAACACTTGTAATGTCTGTGACGATTTATATCACATCCTGATGGAATGTGACCAGAACAAAGATGTCAGAAGACTAGCCAAGATGTAGGTCTATGAACCCTAATTCGGATGAAATAAGAGGTTTATTTTCAGATGTCCTCACGGAGTGGCATAGACGCTGTGCGACAAAACTCCTTAAATAAAGAGAAAAAAACCGTTCCAACTACCTAGATCAAATCGATCGGACACTCAAGTACGGGAACGTCAAGAGTACTCGAAACCGACCAGCATGACTAATGAATGTGGACGAAGCGAAAGAGGTATGTAGAGAGAACTGGCGCTCCCCGTTAGAGGCTCGGCGTGATGATATGATAAATAAATAAATAAATAAAATTAAAATGTATGTTTGTAAAAAACAACCTTGCTGACTTCTCAAACTACTCGGCCACCACGACCATTCGCAACGAAGGAAGTTCTTAAAAAAAATTAAGGACAATCTTGCACAGCTATGCAGTGGGTATTTTCGATTAACGTATTCCAATTCTAACGGTTAAAGAGAGAGATAAGAATAATATGTCACGTGCAGAAGACTTATTGTGTCGAGCTCAATACAGCTCACGCATGGGAAAAGCTTATGCAAATCTTCCTTCTTTCAATTGTATGCTGAATAGCCTAGCTTAGAGAACCGTTGTGAACATATGTAATATGTACTTATAATAATAGTAAGTTATTTAAGTACTGTGATTAGTCACACCACGAGCTTTACGGTGAAGGAAAACGTCGAGAGGAAACCTGCATACGTCTGAGAAGAAATTCAAAGGCGTATGTATAGTCGTGCCTGAGTAACGGCGATGGACTCGCCATCTGCCACGTTGGCACCTAATATACCTCTGGCGGAAAGTGGGTGTGTGGGTATTACCTAAACACCTCTGCCTACCCCTTCGGGAACCCTTGTGGGAAGGCGTGAGGATATATTATTATTTATTATTTAAGACAGGGTAATTCAGTGATTCGCAATATTGGTGATAATCGAAACCGGCATTGGAAGTTTATAAAGAAACCACAAAAGTCTCGCACTGCGCGGTTCCAAGGGTGTTTCCTTCTACGGGACCCCGCAGGATGACCAGTTTCACACCCTTTTTGATGAACTCCATGCTGTACTCTCCAGGGAAAACCTCAATGGGAGCTCATTCCACAGCCTGAGCGTCCGCGGAATGAAACTCCTTTGGAACTGCGCATGAAACTTAGCGGTATAAAAAAACAAATTGAAGTTTGAAGCAAATTTCAAATCTATACGAGGGCGTACAATGTATATTATTTGTAGGCTTTAAATCTTGACTGAAGATGTTAAGTAAACAATGAGATAAATGGATGTTGAGATAACTATTTGACGATAAATACATACACACATATCATCACGCTGAATCTGCCACAGGCCGAGAAGGGTGCCAGATTTCATTTATATTGCAAATGTTTTCGCTACATCCACATCGTATAACA
Organism: Drepana arcuata; assembly: GCA_016069955.1. Lineage (NCBI taxonomy): Eukaryota > Metazoa > Arthropoda > Insecta > Lepidoptera > Drepanidae > Drepana > Drepana arcuata. Next base: position 17,554 of record JACCPG010006967.1, read on the forward strand.
TTTTATTTAGAGAGGTAGGGCTTCACGGGTCCCGTTTGAATTTGGTACTGCCCGACTGGGGCAGGACATCGACCTTATAAAGTCCGTAGCTAAATAACAAATGTTTTTTGTTGTGTGTTCCTGCGTGATTAATAAGGTTTCCAATAATGAGCTCCTTGGGGAGGGGGGGAAATTGATACATTGTGTTGCCAGCAAATGGAAGTCACATTATGCTGCAGACACAGTATAACTCTCTGAACACAGAGTGGCAACGCGCAAGTGATACTTCGGTATCGTGAGCGTAAATAGGCTACGGTAACCGTTTCATAACAGATGAGTCATATGCGACTGTTGTCCTATAAAACAAATAAAATACATCGAATAAGTAGTGTACGTATATCCAAGAGCAATCATGGCTTTCCTGCCGAATTATAGGGAGGACAAAGAGATTGCGGACAGATGCTAAAGGAAGAAGTTGCAGAGATGGTAACAAGAGCCGAGCTCTTAAACATATGATGATAAAAAAAAGGCCAAATTTAACTCAACGTGTGAAAATCCTACTAAGTTTGTGGCGCTGTATGGACACATGGATATGTTTGTTACTCAATCACGCCAAAACGACTGAATTGAATAGGATGAAATCTGGTACAGACGTAGATTATTATCTGGATAACACACAGGATTGTATTATTTCGTCATGTTTTATATGTAATATTATTATATATATTTGCATGTATATATTTTAATAATATGACACTATGATAATAACTACCTTGGGACAATTCCACACAAATTGACATAGCCTCAAATTAAGCAAAGCTTGTGTTATGGTAACTAGACATAAGGTACAAATACTCGTGTCCATCACACAAATATCTGCTCTCAGCAGGAATCGAACCCGCGACCTCGAGCTTCGCAGTCAGGGGCTAAACTAACCACTAGACGAAACGGCCGCCAAATATACAAACACATGAGACAATTTCAAAGAAGAAAGAAACAGAAAAGCGCAAGCCTGCATCGGCGAAGTCTGAATGTGCCTACAAAAACCAGCCATCGTGACCAATTCGTACAATATGTTGTAGTGATCGGATTGACTTGATGAGACCGACGAAAGTTGGAACACCTCTGTGCGTAACAGGTTTCGTGCTGCAAGGGCAAAATTCGTGTTCAGATTTTGGTACGAAGTTCCTTATCGCGCGTTGCGAAAGGGGGAAAGAATTAAGACCAAAAGTTGTAACGACACTTTTGTTCGAATTTTAAAAAGTGTTGGAATTTTAAAAAGATTACGAATTTTAAAAAGTGTTGGAATTTTAAAAAGTGTTGGAATTTTAAAAAGTGTTGGAATTTTAAAAAGATTACGAATTTTAAAAAGATTACGAATTTTAAAAAGATTACGAATTTTAAAAAGATTACGAATTTTAAAAAGTGTTTGAATTTTAGTGTTTGAATTTTAAAAAGTGTTCGAATTTTAAAAAGAATTCGAATTTTAAATGTGCGATCGATACCCGACCGTCTTAGGATGAGGAAGGGGCACCCGGGTCCTATGACACCACTCAAGTTTTCTCGTGAGGGCCCGAATTGGACTATCATCCTTACTAATATTATAAACGAAACGAAACGAAACGAAAGTTCTACGTGTGTGAAACAAAATTTGATTATACACCTTTGTCGGTACTGATAATATTATGTACTACATAAACAAATTACAGCTCTGTAGTACCAACTCTGAACTAATCAGCGGACGGACAGACAAATGAACATGGCGTAACTATAAGGGTTCCTAGTTTACTACGGAACCCCGAAAAGAAACCAAGCTACAATCATAATGGGAAAATAACACACATTCGGATAACATCGTCTTAAATAGGATTAAACCTATTTCGACGTAGGCCTGAACTGTCAGATTACAGGAATACCTTCAAGATTGTATCTATGCCATAAAAACAGTTTCAGGCAACATTCAAATATCGAATGCAAATTGGTCTTCGATCCATCTCACATAGATAAGATAAATGACACGCGATAACGCATACAGTTTTTTTAAACGTAAACTCTTTGAACGCTGATAACTGTCCTCTATTGCATCTTATCGTTTCCTTTCAGACACACCTATTGAGCATGATTGTAAGTAGGGTTGTTAGATCTCGTGTGTTCCAATCCAACGTCCAAAGACAACATTTATTAACACTACCAATTTGACAACTTGACAAGAAGTTTGACATTCTGCCACGTCATATGTCAAAACACAATTGATCGATCAGGACGATCACCCATGCGAGTATGTATAAAGAGACTGTTGAATGTAGAAGTATGGATGAAGCGAAAGAGATCTTTAAGACTGGAGTGGACTAGCGCTCTACTCTGTCTGCCTACCCCGTCGTCACTCGTCGTGTGTGTATACCTCACAATATACTTTCTGTGCTTTCATTCACCGTGGCATTTTATTTATACCCATACACCTCTGCCTACCCCTTCGGGGACCCTTGTGGGAAGGCGTGAGGATATTATTATTATTATTTTATTTATGTATACCACCGACTAAGTAGACAAACAGGCATAGTTCCTGTTACTGTAAGCGCTTACCGCTGCGTATGACCCTTTGCAACACGTTGCCGACCCAGCAGGAATCTACCCATCCACCCTGAAGAGCTTCATGCTGTACTCTTAAGAGAACAAGAGGTATTCAGCCGGAGCGTTCGTGGAATGAAATTGTACCGACATTTACTTAGGCCGCACGTCCACTACAGCTACGGTAGATATTTGTGCGTTATTAAACGTATAAATTCAAGACCTACTTCTTATACAATAAGTGCACGTAGTTATGTGCAAGGTTATGGCAAATAGAAATTTAGCATTGCACGTGCGTCATTGTAACACATAACAACAATACAATAACAATACAATTACACGTATATCTGTGTTTACATGTAGGTGTATGAATGTTCTAGCTAACGGCATCCTTCAAAAGTTCAAACACAACCAGAGAGGTTTGTTCCCACCTTTATTTATAAGTAGGTATAAAGTTATTTTTTTATACCACACAACAAATAAGCAATTGTGGCAAACAAGCATGCCAAGATCAGTCTGATGGTAAGCGGTCACCGCCGCCTATAGACGCTTGCAACACCAGGGGTATCGCTCGAGCGCTGCTGACCCTGCAGGAATCCTTTCATAACTTTCTTAACTTCATGATGTACTTTCCAGGAAAAACCTCAAAGGGGAGCTCATTCCACAACCTTAGCGTTCGCGGAAAGTTCGCAAACAATATTTTTTATAGATACAGGATGTCTCAAATTAGAACAGTGACGATGCAATAAACGTATGCTCCACAGATAACAGAATAACAACATTATTAGTAAATTAAAAACCCACTTAACGGTTTCTCTATGATTTATTCAACGACAAATAGAGAGTAGACTAATAATATTTAGTTTATGGTCGAATATCATGAGATTGGATAATCTTACTTATTAATACGCTTTTATTAGCTTTGAGACGTATGTATGTTAGTATGTAACGGAATCTTTGAACATGATTTTAACCCCCTTCAAAACGTCGGATTAACTCGAAATTTGGCACACTTATTAAGGACCGATGACAATTCAATATTTTAAACATTTTTCTATTTTTTGTTGGATTTTCTATAAAAAGTGTATTTTTTTTAGTTTTTTTAAACTATTATTTATTTTATTTTTCGAACTCCACGCGGGCTAAGCCCTAAACTAAGGCTAGAACACAAATAATTGAAGAAATTCTTCAATCATCCTTACTTATTTGATCTTCTCTATCTGGACGTATAGATAGAGAAGATCAAATACATTTAGCGTCAATACCACATTCATACACGTGCCATACAACATAACGTTATCGCAAATGCCTAAAAAGTTGATGAAGCTTATTGCTGAGAATCAGACAGTCGGAATGTTCTCCTCAAACATTGAGTGACACAATCATGCATCATTATTAAGTATTATCTAATGTTCGTTTCATTTAAAAAAAGAATGCGTAATAAACCTGTCGGTTTGCAAACATTTCGTGTTGACATGCAAATTTGCTAATATTATCTCATATCTCACGCTCGTATTTGATATGGCCCGCTAGAGCTGGAACAAAAAAGTCTCGCATTGCGCGGTTCCAAAGGAGTTTCTTTCCGCGAACGCTCAGGTTGTGAAATGAGCTCCCCGTTGAGGTTTTCCCTGAAGAGTACAGCATGGAGTTCTTCAAGAAGGGTGTGAAGAGATTCCTGCAGGGTCGGCAACGCGCGAGTGACCGCCGCCTGTAGACGCTTGCAACACCAGGGGGTGTTGCAAGCGTCTACAGGCGGCGGTAGCCGCTTACTATCAAGCGGAACGCATGCTTGTTGGCCACCCGTGTGGTATTTCAACAAGCTCAGCTTAGTTTAAGTTATAGTCAATTTGTTTATAATTTTATCAAGCAATTTTATTTATTCAAACAGCGACGGTCTCCCCATCCATCACATATATCTCCAGCGAAATATGAGTAAACCTTGTAATTTTGGTATCTTTGTAGTACCTACGTAGTATATTATATCACAAAATAAAACATTTACTTATCTGCGTAACTTTAATACAGTAAGTTCTAGCAAATAGTGACTTCCTCATTCATTTCGATACATGATAATTGTTGAACAATGTGTCACATATAAACAGACTGAACCGGTAGTTGGTACTTTTATGCTTTATATTTTATAGTTCGAATGAAAGTTCGTTTTTTAAAACATAAGTAGGTACAGTGAACTCCGAGAATTACGGTAAAGGAAAACGCCTAGCGGAAACCTACAGACGTTTGTGTGTGGACAGAAAGTGGGTGTGTGGGTACAACCTATACACCTCTGCCTACCCCTTCGCGAGCTCTACCGATAAACCAGAAGGCCGTCAATAATTGCCAACCAGCGTGCCTTTGATCTAGATTTTTCGATACATACATATCATCACGCCAAGTCCCTAACGGGGTAGGCAGAGAGTATAGAGCGCCAGTTCTCTCTAATATAATAATAATATATCCTCACGCCTTCCCACATGGGTCCCCGAAGGGGTAGGCAGAGGTGTATAGGTAATACCCAACACCCACTTTCCGCCAGAGGTATATTACGCGCCAACGTGACAGATGGCGAGTCCATCGCCGTTACTCAAGCACGACTATACATACGCCTTTGAATTTCTTCTCAGACGTATGCAGGTTTCCTCTCGATGTATTCCTTCACCGTAAAGCTCGTGGTGTGACTAATCACTGTACTTAAGTTCAGAAAAACTCATTGGTACAGTCGGGATTCGAACTTGCGACCTTTGCGTCGCAGGCAACTGCTCGAACCACTCGGCCACCACGGCTCCCTGATTCAATACCTCTCTCTAGTTCTCTCTAGACTTACATATTTCACATTTTTCGATACAATACCCTCATTTTATATTTAGAGCCCATTTTGTTGTAGGTTTGTTTGAGAGTAAATAACTTACAATATGAATTTTGGTAGCCCATTGAACTGCCCTCCTCCCGTCGCTCCCCGCACTCAAGCATAACTATTAACCGTTAACGATGTATATCTCATTAAAAACACTGTTCACTTATAAATAATTATACTACTTCCAGCTTTAAGAAAGCTCGTTGAAGTTTGACATAATTTATTTTTTATTTTATAAATGTGCAAACGTCATTAACCAGACGACATTGATTTCACCAAAAAGATTTACAAATAATAAGGACAAATCGAGTACATTCAATGTCGATTGTCAAAAATATCTTCCTCATTGCCCTAAACTCACTTTTACTGAATGCTATTACGCATATTCTCGTTTCTTTAGCGTGGCACCTTCCGCGCCGTCGACGGGTTCCATCGATATACCTTGAAACATGCTTGAAACACAGGTTTCGCACTGCGCGGTATCAAAGGGGTTAGTTACCTTCCACGAACTTCCAGGCTTTGGAATGAACTCTACATTGAGCTATAGCCCTCGAGAGTATGTACCTACAGCTTGGAGATATCCAAGAGGGCCTGTAAAGATACCTACAGGAACGGCAACGAGCAATACTCTGTTGCAAGCGTCCATAAGCGGCGATAACCGCTTACCAACAGGCGGAACTCAAGATTATTTGATACCTTGGTGGTTTAAAAAAATCTTATGCGGCAACTTGAATTTCCTTAATAATTATTGTCCTTTACAAAAACAAACGGACTTACAGACCTCCGGGGAACTTGAAACCTTATTTTTAACCCACTCGGCCACGACGATTCTTATCGTCTTAAATTTTACGCCGGATAAAAATTTTGATTATTTTGTATTTCCAGAGAGATATCAGTGTATATATCAATATACTTTTCATCATCATGATAATATCAGTTTCCTGTATTAAGCAGCTAGACACTATCCTTTGACAGCCGTCTGGTCTGGTGGTTAGGTTAGCTCCTGACTGTGAACCTTGAACGTTCAATACTTCTGACGGCAGATATTTGTGTGATGAACACGAGTAAGGTACAAAACCTTAGTCTTGGATGTCGTGTATTTATGTATACATCTATCTGTATAAGTCGTATAAATATCGTCGTCTAGTTACCATAACACAAGCTGTGCAAAATTTGGGGCTATGTAAATTTGTGTGGAATTATCCCAAGGTATTTACGGGTATTTATTTACCCTCCCACTCTCAGCAGTCGTAGCGATCCCGTGAAAACTTCATCTCTCTTATTGACTATCATGTGTGATAAATTAAACAAAGCCGGAAAATTTAACATTTGCCGGAACAAACAAAGCCAATGTTTGGCTAACATTCGTAATGAAAAATTGTGGCATTCGGGTGATGTCATGTCGCACAAGTTGAGTCAACGTACCTTATAGGCTAATTTGCCTGATTTGTAACATACTACTAATGCGGTGGCAAATAATAGCCGTGGTGGCCGAGTGGGTCGAGTTGCCTGCGACACAAAGAGCGCTAGTTCGAATCCCGACTGTACCAAAGAGCTTTTCTGAACTTAGCTGAAAGTACTGTGATTAGTCACACCGCGAGATTTACGAGAAAGGAAAGGAAGGCTTTAGGAAAATATCGAGAGGAAACCTGCATCCGTCTGAGAAGAATGTATGTATAGGCGTGCTTGAGAAACGCGATGGGCTCGCCATCTGTCACGTTGGCACACTACCGACGAAAAATGGGTATGTTTGTGTAAGCACTATCTTAGACACCTGTGCCTACCCTCTTAGGAAGGCATGTATAGCTTAATATATATAAATAACTTTAGAATTTACAATACGAAACCCTGTTATATTTAGAAAAATACAGTAATCTTAGCAAAAAAATTTAACAACCCTAGACCGCTAGTAGACGTAATATAATTATCTACTTTATTGAAACCACTTGAGAACACGATAAAATTCTACCAGAAAGCATGACGTCGCAGTTAACCCTGGCTCTCCACCAATCACGAGGCGGGATGAGCTCTCACGCCTCCATCTCATGGGTCTCATGTCTCGAGTCTGAGCGGCGCATGCTCCGCTCACAGACGTGTCAAACAGATGATAAAAGATATTGTGATATCGCTAAGTGCTCGGCAAATATCACGATAAATCCTATTTAACGTCGAGCCTCTTTGCATGCTTTTCTTTGATGTTTGCTCAGCAATACACGATATGCCAAGGGTTGGAATTCGGGGTATTGCAACATTTGCATATTTTTTTTGTGCACGCAAAATATTTCGCACTTATTTCATCTTTTTTTCAAGTATACAAGTAAAAAATATCGGCCTTAAACCGTTAAAGTTGTGTTTTTTTTTAATTCAAAAATAGAGTGGTTACCGTAGACTATTTACGCTCACGATACCGTAATATCACTTGCGCGTTGCCACTCTGTGTTCGGAGAGCTATACTGTGTTGGCAGCGTAACAGGTCTAATCCCTCTGCTAACAATACAATATAACAATCCTCCCCCCGCCTCCCTAAGGAGCTCATTATTGGAAACCTTGTTTATCGCGCAGGAACACAACACGATAAATTGTGTTATTTGGCTACAGACTTCTATAAGGTAGAGGTCCTGCCCCAGTTGGGCGGCTCCAAATTCGAACGGAAAACCCGTTATGCCCTACCAAGCAGCCATACCTACCATAACTTTAGGCACCCTAGAAGATAGACACTGAATAGAAAATGTTGACATTGATAACCTGTGATCGCCGAACCCTGGTTACTGTCTACGTCAATACGTTGACACCGCCCTATATTCCAGGCGTTAACTACTGCCGGTGCTGCAAACTTGAAACTCCTTAATGCATACCAAGAGTGCTAGCAAGATATATTAAAGGATTGGTGTGAGAGAGCAGAATCGAAATAGCTTCCAAGTTTATTTTACTTTTACTGTAGAAAATTTTAGGTCAACGCTAAGTTCAGTGTTGTGCTAGTACCATCGGTTCTAAATATAAAAAAAACAAGCACGACTGCTGCTTGTTTCCTAAGCTGGTTTGAGGTTTCCTCTCGATGTTTTCCTTAACCGTAAAGCTCGCGGTGTGTCTAATCACTATACTGTTAAGTACATAAGATCAAATTAAACGATATATGACATTATTCGAAGCAATAATCACATTAGTTCTACAAAAGGACGTGGAATTTATAACGCAAATGGTGCAAGATCAACCAAACAGCGTGATCTCGACTTGCGAATTCCATGTAAGCGACATTTCAATGCTTGGAGCTTATTATCAAGTATTTTTATGTAAAATACCGGATGCTCCATCTATCCACTTTATGTGTTAGTACTAAGAGGAGCGCAGGGGGACGCTTCGCTTGCGGTGTTCCACGTCGTTTTGTCGAACTAATGTGATTGTTGGGCGGTTAATAGACATAGACAAGGAAGCATAGGTCGGGACGCTGCCATTTTATCTATCAGAAATAGGAATAAAACTACATTACTATATAAATAATCATTAAAATAAACTAAATAAAACACCTACCAGAACTCGGTTTCCCGCGGAGATCTCAAAGGATGGCATGTAATAAACGCCTTATGTGCTTACATACATACATATCATCACGCCGAGTCCCTAACGGGGTAGGCAGAGAGTACACAGCGCCAGTTCTCTTTAGACTTACATACCTCTTTCGCTTCGTCCACATTCATCAGTCTCTTCATACATAGGTATGTCATAAAAAAAACTTCTTAAATTTAGGAAAGTCTAGCAGTGTGATACAGTTTTTTTTCAACTCAGCGATTCGCGCTTCTTTACTAAAAGTATCTATTATGCACAATGATCACAGCCTTATAGAAAATTTATTTATCAAGCAAATAAGATTCCAGCTACATGCATACGGATTTAAGCAAAATATATAATAATCAAATATTAAAATTTCTACTTACAATAACAACAATTAACAATATTTACAAAGAACAGTTGAAACTAACTACTTACAGATAAAATAGTTAACCCAAATCGGTATCCCGAGGCAACGTGTCAAGAAGACTAGCAGCATTGCCACGCTGGATAGCAATGCTGATTCTCTGAGCGAGATATGTTCCAGGCCGCCTGTCACGAGAGGTCTCAACCTCTTTAAAAAGATGATGAGCCTCAGAACCCCAAGGGAGTTTCAACTTTCAACCGCAAATGCCGCAAATATGTAACCTGACCCGAGACAGGCATACTTGCGGCGTTTGAGGCACTCCTGCTGAGCAGCAGCGGCGCCGGCCGCCACCGATGTGTCAGGAAGATGGGAAGGAGCCAGTGTATCAAATATTTATTAATATTTATTTTATTAATAATACGGTGAAATAAAAATATATATATTTTTTAAATCTGCTCACGTTTAAGAAAAAATCAAAGACTTCGTACTTGAGATACGGCGATAGAGGCGCCATCTATCAGGTTGGCAACTAACTATTTAAATTACCAGCGAAAGAAGCAAGGTGTTGTTACACGTCTGCCTTCAGGGTACCTTTATGGCAAAGATTACAATGTATACTGTTTTATGGGAAGACGCGAAGAAAATATATATTCATTAGAGTTATTTAGAATTTATAAAACTCAAGAATGTTGATACTTAGCAGGTTTCATGAGATTTCAAAGAATTAACTCCCCGTTAATCTTTTCCCAAGAATATAGCATGCGCATCTTCTATAAAAGCCTTACTAGTCTTTCATTGAAACAACAATATACATTGTAATCTTTGAACAACACTGCGCAAGTCTTTTGTTGCAAAGAACGGTGGCATAACCGTCGCGCGGTCAACTAAGTTTTGTAAGGGAATATTATAAAAAAAATACAGCACATTTAAATTTTTGTCATTATATGTCAATTATAATTGGTAAATTTTTGGTGAAAAATTTGTTAACTATATACCTATCACTTGAGCAAAAGAAATAATGGAATATACTTAATAACATTCCTTATAACCATACAGTTAACCTATAATGAAAAACTTATCTGATCCTTTGGATTATTATTCAAATCGAAATTCATGTCCATAGCCAAGCCATAGGTTTAAAAAACTATAATATTTTAATATTTTTAATTAAATTTATGGTTACACCACCAAAGACAACATATAAGTCGACTAAAACGGCAATGAAAATTGCAGACAAATAAATTGCCAAAATACAAATTACAAAAAAAAATTGATCTTTCCTTTTTAGTGTTTTTATACACACATTTATTTGTAGTCGTAGTTAGTATTTAAGCCGAATTAGAATATTTTCAGGAAGATAATTACTGCTTCATATATTTAGGTACCTACATTCCTCTTAGTACATATTATAATTATAATTTTTTGAAATATAATAACGCTATCCAAAACTCATTGTAGCTATCTCTATAAAAGCGGTTTAAATACATTCCAATTTTAAATCTTAAGCTTAAGCATAATCAAAATACCTATGTATTGTGGCACCTTGTGGCACTTTTGCCGTTAATATATTATTTCTTTGTGGTCCCTGGTTGGCGTGGCAATGCAGTATAATCAATTCTAGATTGTCTTTGACTTGCTCGACGCCTGTCTCCTGTCTGTCTGAATTATACATTATTTGGATTTACAGCGCCGCCATTTTGCATTGCTTTTTCATTACTGATTTGCGTATTTGGTGCAGGCGTGTAAAGTGATTGATTTTAAGTAAAGCTAATCTGTGATCATTATAATTTAAGTATCGTGTTTATGCATTATTGTTATTAGTTTGTTGTTATAAGTGTTTAGTGTTCAATAACAATGGGTAGGAAGAAGAAGAAGGCATCCAAACCGTGGTGCTGGTATCCTTTACGAAATTTTACTTCACGCGGATTGCAAAATGAGCACGACCTTGCGAATTGGGTCAACTACCCAAGTATATGTACCTTTATTGTTAATGTTTCTGAGCCTGTAAACAATTTCCTTAGCAATTACTCAGGTACTGCAACAGAGAATTTGACGATGAAAAGATACTGATCCAACATCAAAAGGCGAAGCATTTTAAATGTCACATTTGCCACAAGAAATTGTACACGGGGCCTGGTTTGTCAATACACTGCATGCAGGTACGTGCGTCACGAGAAGCTAGTCAATCTTGGCACGCGCCCCGCCCGCCCACGGCCACCGCACTCTTTTTATATCTCGCGTACTTATAGCTTTGGATATTTTGGCGCGCGCGACTTCACCAATTTCGCTTCCATAATTAAACAGTAACATACTCTACTTTTCTATAATAACATCTGGTAAATTCATCAATCGCTTATATTAAAGAAACATAAACTAAAGAAAGAAAACATCTTCCTTTAGGTTATTCCTTTTCTTTTTCCTTTCATTATGTCCTTTGTTTTTGCAGGTTCATAAAGAAGCCATAGACAAAGTACCAAATTCATTACCAAATAGGTCAAATATTGAAATAGAAATCTATGGCATGGAAGGTATACCACCTGAGGACATGAAGGAACATGAGAAACAAAAATCAGGTATAAAACATTTTAATTTTGTCTGCGACAGACACGTCTGGATCAGATGTATGTACTTTTTTTTTACTATGCTTGGGGCACTAGTTTGTATTATAATATGTGTGTAGTTTGAATGTATTCACACATTGTATGTTTTAGAGTAATATATGTAAAACATGGAATATTTTCATTATTCATTGATAATTGAATAGGTGGCGGGAAAGGATCTGATAGTGAGGATGATGAGCCAGCAGCAAAAAAGAAAGCGACCCCGGCATTGGTAAGGAAACCATCTTATCTTTATCTTTGCAAACAGAAACAGGACCTTAAAATCAAAGATACATGAATATCATTTAATTTGACTTCACAGTTAGGTATGGACTTTTAAATTACAGATTCAACGCTGAGGCTTAATCCTTATAATCTACCATCCCACATCTAGTTGGGTAAAGGATGTAGGTGACTCAGTAAGTCAAATAACTGAATAAAAGTCTTCATTTTCATATACATTTTTGGACTTCCAATGATAATGTTAACTCATCAATCAGTATCATAAATCATAATTTAGTTGTAAGTTTTAAGACCTATATATGTGGTACAACAAGGTTTGGATTGTATGAATAATTCTGTGTTTTTCTAACAGTGGCAATAAAGAACACTGCATTTTTATTCTTTAAAGTAATATCTTTTTGGCTTTAATTTATAATGAAAATATGAGATACTTTTCCTAATGCCCATTTCTTCCACAGCTGGGCCCAGGACCCTCAACAGTGACACAAGGCATTCTGCCAACTCCTATGGGTCCAATGCCCCCTGGCATGTATCCGGGTCAAATGCAGATGAACCCAATGATGGCATCATTCATGCAGCCTCGGTGAGTTGACAACTTCTTCATATGTCACCTGAAAGGAGCTTTAGTGATACATTTTAATGACATTAAAGTCTAGATATTTTACTTCGCTTTTGTACAGGGGAGGATTGTTACATATGCAAGTTTCTTCAATTCTTTCAATGTTTTTCTTCACCCTTCAATCTACATGGTGTTCTTAAGGTCAGAAAAACTCATTGGTACAGTTGGGATTCCACCTTGCACTCTTTGCAGGCAACCACTCGGCCACTAAACAAGACAATGTCTATGAAGAGATGTTATTATAATTCCCAGTGTCTATGGCTATTGCACATATATATGCTGATGTTGGACTGAAAGTATTAGCCGACTTGTGTTTGAATAATGTATTGTAATATTCCAGTATGATGATGCAGAGCATGCGGCCTCTGTTCCCAGCGACCAGCGTGCCCACGTCGGCACCTAACAAACCTACCTTCCCAGCATACAGGTACTGCATTAAGTCTGATTATTCTAAGTTGGGTTTCGCTGTGAATACTGACACATTTTAAATTCTACTAAGTTGCTTTCATACACATTCACTCTTTATATAATATTATATATTATAAACATTGTATACTGCACAAAACTAGTATATTTTTGTACCTCTGGTGGGAAAAAACTTTACTTTACGTATACCTGCAAATGGTATTCAGGTTAAAGCGAAAAAAATATAGGTAGTTAGGGTTACTGCTGTGATACATGCGAAGCCGGAGCAGATCGCTAGATGATGACGGCTTATCTGGTCGCGAGGTCGCGGGTTCGATTCCTTTAGTTTGTGTGATGAGCACAAGTATTCAAAACTAAGGTACAAATTTTGTACCTTAGTTTTGAATATACTATAATATATCCTCACGCCTTTCCCACAAGGGTCCCCGAAGGGGTAGGGGGGCAGAGGTGTATAGGTAATACCCACAAACCCACTTTCCGCCAGAGGTATATTAGGTGCCAACGTGACAGATGGCGAGTCCATCGCCGTTACTCCAGAACGACTATACATACGCCTTTGAATTTTGAATATTCTATACATTTATATATACATATCTATCTATATCATTGTCGAGTTACCATAACACTTAATTTGGGGTTACATATGTCAATATGTGTGAAATTGTCCCAAGATATTGAAAGTGATTACAATGTTTGAGCGGCGCGTGCGCGTGTGTGTTTGTAGCAATGCAACGATAAGTGCGCCGCCGACGACGGCGACGGGCGCTGCGGAGGGCGCCGCGGGCGCTGCGGGCGCGGAGGGCGCGCTCAGCGCCCCGCTGGAGGTGTGCACGGGCGCCGGCGCGCGCATCGTGCACCCGCCCGAGGACGTGTCGCTGGAGGAGATCCGCGCGCGCCGCGCCGCCTACCGCCCGCCGCCGCCCGCGCCCGCGCCCGCGCCCATGCCCGCGCCCGCCACGCACCAGGAGGTACGCCGCTCACACTTTTAATGCTACCTGCTCCCACATTAAATATATAAAAAAGGAGATTTAAGAAGTTGGAGTTAATTTTTAAATTTAAGCATGGAGTTCTTCAAGAAGGGTGTGAAAAGATTCCTGCAGGGTCGGCAACGCGCGAGTGATACCCCTGGTGTTGCAAGCGTCCATAGGCGGCGGTAACCGCTTACCATCAGGCGGACCGCATGCTTGTTTGCCACCCAAGTGGTATAAAAAAAAATAAAAAAAATCGCCTATATTGTGGACCGCGGATGTGATTGAATCCTAGTGTTTGCACTGGCCCGCGGCATACGCCGCTGTACGTATGGCGAGCGGTGGCTGCGCATGCTAGGGTAGTGCGTGTGCGCAGGCAGAGTGTAACTGTGAGGCGGGTGGTGTAGCGCGCGTGGTGTGCGCAGGTGGCGGCGCACATGTCGGCGGCCGTGGCGGCGGCGCGCCAGCAGCTGCGGCGGCCCGTGCTGCCCATGGTGCTGCCGCAGGTGCGCGTGGGCGTGCCCGTGTCCATGCCGCCCGCCATGATGGGCATGCTGCCCGTCATGCCGCAGTTCAACCTCATGCGCCCGCTGCAGCCCGGTCAGTACACACCCGCGACGCACTCACCCGGTACATAGTATATATACTGCGTTGACAATATACACGTGTATATATAAGACGAATATTTGATATTCCTTCAAACAGTAAAGTGTGCATTGTCTATGGTATGTTCCATGGCAAATGAAAGAAAATCTACATGATTATGAATGTATAATCTTCTGGCAAAAAGTAAAATATATAATGCCTTAAACGAAAGTTTTGATATCATCGCCATTGAAACATATTTATCTATAACTAAATTTGGACATGGAATACTATTTTGTTTTACTACACTGAACATTTATATTTATACCGTTTAATGTAGAACAAATGTAATAATTTGCAAATAATAAGTTTACAAAGACTGGAGTAGCCCTTTTTTCTTGCAAGGTTTTTAAGACCTTAAAAACATTTACCCAAAATAAATGCTCTATCTGCTATGCCATCACACAAACGAAAAATCACTTCATATACTATTTGGTATCATGACACATGGAAATTTTGTTAAGGTTATATACACTCACATACAACTATATCAGATTACTCCCACACGCCTAAAAGTAGGTCAAGCATTTTTGCATTAAAAGAAAATTGTCCACTAGACTCATGACCATGTACATAACCCACCAACACAATTCCTATGACCATGTTTGATTAAATTTAGATTTCATACACCGTCAACTAAATTATAACATTACAATAGCATTACATAATTAGAAATTCAAGCATCATTCAATACCGAATTCCAACAACTTACAGGGAGAAATATTATTTTAAACGAACCGAAGTACCTCCAACAATTTAATTCTAGTATCAGTACTCCAGGCTCCGATTGGTGTATATAGAAGCCGACATAATTTTAGTTGTCTGTATGTTGGTCTCTGCAACAACTTCAGATGTTATTATTTTTACCGTTATACAGGCTGTAATGCAACAATTTCATATTTTGAATGATCCACAATCATGTATGAAATAACACCAGATAAATTCTGTAAGTGTTGAGTTTTTAGACAATGACTTTCATTGATGTCTTAACAACCTGGATTGTCAATTACAACCTGTATACACCCACCCATTCGACGCATTACAAGACTTTATGAAACATTAGAACATAGAGTATTTAATACGAATTGCATTAACCGCGTATTTAAGAGAAAATCGTGAAAGAAAACCCAGAATAAGATAGTTTATTTTGTCCTTTTCTAGCGCGTGACATTACAAATCGGCGAATGCAAGACAAGGCTCATTTAAAATTAGGACATTTATAGGTTTATTTTTGCAACTAAAGGAGTTTGTATTTTTTTAGGGTAACATTATTTAGCAGTTATCACATAGGGTTGTCTTATAAAGAAATATTTCACATATATTCTGGAGTTGTATTCTTCCTAGTGGCCTAAGATTAAAGTTATATTGTCTACATTTCAAGGCTACAGTTGTGTTATCATGACCATATCATACACGTTGGTACATTTGTATTTCCGTATTTCTAAGAATTACAAATACAAATAATGTCACTTTATTCTTTGATTAGTGTACATGTTGATTCTTCGAAATAAATGTACGTATTTTGTTGAAACAGTTACATATATTAGGTAAAATATAATTCCTTGTTATTTATCATAACAAATCGAAGACTGATTCTCGTTGCAGACCATAAAGTTCAAAAGAACTTTTTAAATATTTTATTAAGAAATTGATACGGTTTAACCAAGTTTTAAAGAATATATAGTAATGTAACTTTATTTGCATTTATTACTTGACCCGGCGTCGTAACTTCACCCCCAAAAGTTAAAACTTATTTATACTGAGGGGGGGCACTATTGAAATAAGTTGAGTATACAATGTTTTAAAACTTAATTGCTCATATTTTCTCCAATAATTGTATATGTATTCCTAACATATAAGATGGAATCAAAATAAATGTCTTCAGAATCACTTTCGCCCAAGTAGCATCCATCATGACAGGAGCTTAGTACAGCGATATATACGGCGCCGGGCATACTTTGTTGTCTATGGTATCGTTAGAGTAATATCATATGAGCATGGAGGATGGATTCATGATATGTTTGAAGTGTAAATAAAACAATAGTTATTTGGATATGCTTTTGTATTTTCCACGAAGTCCTTAATGGAATCGTTTAGGTGTGACTGTGTGTATTAGCTCATGTCGCAGGCGGGCCAGATGCCGCCGTCGGCCGGTGGGTCTCGCATGGCCATACAAACGCGAGCACCGGAGCGTACGTAAAGCCGCCTCCGGCCATACTCGCTGTATCGTACCTCTAAGTACATGTCAGTATATACACATAACCCGAGCTTGTCTTGTCCGTGCCACTCGCCCTAACACCCACTAACTCGGCGAGCCCACTCACCACCCACCCACCGAATGAGTCGCCTCGCCCATACTACTCCTAGTACATACACTGGCAACAGCTAGACTGTGATTTTGACGTGCCATCCGCACAATCGGAGGATCGGAATGACAATATAAGCGGTAATTTTATTCACATTCCTTAATGGATTTGCTTATTGTAGTAGCTCTTATCTTATTACTGTCTCGATTTTCTCGTAGTGTCATAAGATGTGAACTTTTGTCGGTTTACGGGTGGGTACACTAATATTATATTTACGTACTGTAGTTTGTCGCTTTACAATGTGCATGAGTCGAGGAGTCGACTAGTCGACGTCGGGTCGCACCGAACATGCATGATCGGAGGATACCACCACTATACATCGCCGTATTTTGACAAGTGTGATTTGAATGTGAATTATTTATCCTACCTGTGTTCCTTCGCTTCACTGCACCCGGCGCCCTAGCGGGCGGCAGGCGACAGGCGACAGGCGACTGGTGCGTCACACGGTCGTGTTGGGCCGCGGCCCCCTGTCGCCGCGGGGCGCGCGCCCATGCTCGCTGTGTTGCAGGCATGCTGCTGCCGGGCGGCATGCTGCCCATGGGCATGTTCCCGGGCGGCGTGCCGGGCATGCCGGGCCTGTCCATGATGCAGCACCGCTACCGATAGCCGCCGCCAGCCAGCCACCAGCCGCCACCAGCCACCAGCCCGGCCCCGCCCGAGCGAAGGTAGGCGCTCGCAGTGTCGTACTGTACGTCCGCTTGCTAACGCGGTGGGGGCACTAACAGGTAGGTAGGGCGGGGGACAGGTGACGACGGTCGCCCGTTCCGTGGTTGGGCCGGCAGTTCCCTGCGGCGCAGGCGACGGCTTCGTCACAACGCCACGTTGTTGGATTGGCGGCCCCCTGTCTCCTAGCGCACTATATATACCTACCTTACTACGAGCTCGCATAGACTGTCGACAGAATTTCAGTAGTGAAATCCGTTAATAAATATTCTGGCATAAGTTATGTGTGTAAGATTTTATTAAGAAAATTAATAATGTTAAATCTGCCTTAATGATTTCTTAAGCATTTCACATGAAGTTGTGACGTTTGCCTATTCTTGTAGAATTTTGACTACTTTACTCAATAAACGCTCTGGACATTGATTGGACACACGTTTATTTATTTATTTGTTTCCCCTATCCTTTCCAGGTCACCAAGCATACGAGAACAATACATTACATACAGTAGGCTAAGCACACGATATCTTGTCTATAGTTCACCGGAAACTGTCTGAATAGCCGTGTATCCGTGTCCAACTACACAGTTGCACATTCACAACACAGTTAAAGGCTATTGGTATACTCACACAATGTACATTGCAACAATAAAATTAAGGAGTTGATAATTTTAAGAAGAATCAAAATATATCGACAAAGAGGGTGTTTGTAGGAAAACGTGAAGAAAAAACCACTACTTTGTATAATAAAGCCTTTTATTGAATAGTAATAATAAAAGGCCACCTGTCCACAACGATTATGATACACGACAGCTATACACTACACGCGATAGACATTACGTTATAGCTAATACAAAACCGACCCTATAGACTGACACGATACAACGTAGGTACTTAGGATAATTGCATTAACTATTATCACCATCAAAACGATCATCAACCCAATTTAAACTTTCTAAACAATATTCACAACGTACACTTTCAAAGTTAACAAGTGTTGCTATATCAAAAAATAACTTTTCATAAAACCAATTATATTAACAAAACAAGATGGCGTACTGTCTTGAACGCGTAGACATGTCGTTGGTTGAAACCATGTAAAATTGTCTTGCGCAAGATAGGTAAAAATTTCATGAGCTGATAGCCAACCTTCACTAGTTGGAGAGGCAACTGAAGAAGAAGAATAGTGTATCTAAAGAAAATACTTGATAATTCATGAGACGACGTGCTTACGACGAAGTGAAAGCTAAAGACAATTGAAATTTATAAAAAGGCTTGGCACATAACAATATCTAACTCTACTTGTTTCAAGATCCAGTCCTATACCCAATCTTGTTTCAATTAAATATAATTGCAACAACATCTTAACATCTTACCTAGCTAGTTATGGCAACATTAAAACATTATTTAAATGCAAACTCCTCGAAAATAAGTCTGTACTCAGTTAATTGAAGCGAATAAAAACGATCTAAGCTAAGCATTACGCTACTTGGTCTGAAACAATGTAATCGATAAAATTCCTAGTTTTATATATAAGTTAGAAACTACAATAAATTTGAGCTTCGTGGAGATTTACTATATTGTTATAATTAGGGTTTCTAGCTAACTTCAGTATTCTTAAAAAGGTCGACCGGCTGCATCACGTGAGTTTGATATGTGAATTGCTAATGACGAGGTCACGGAACATAATCACAACCTCAGTTTACTAACGACGCAGCATAACGATCATTGATTATGCTGAAACTAATTTAAAGAGTTAAAAAAATATTAACCGAATCCAACGTCGCGATACATAGAGAGTATGTCTCTCTCTTTAATTTCCTTAACAATAAAAGTATAACGCTTATTACTCACAGAAGAAATACATAAAGAATATTCTTGAAATATAAGAGTATGACTCGTTGGTGTTACTGATGAAGCTCCCTCTATTCGCTTCTGTTCAAAGCCATCTCCCTCTTTAACGGCAATTTTTCTCAATTATTTTATGTAGCTCATTCTTTGTCTGCCCCTAACTTCCCTTCCAGTATGATTTGCACCAATAGTCATCGCATCATACAATATGCCCAATGATTCTCCCTCTTCTTGTTCAACCATTTTAATCAGTCCTTTTTCATTAACATTTCTTCAGACTTCTTAATTTGCGATCTTTTCGACCCAGCTAATCTATTCCGTCCAACACCCCATCTCGAAAGCTTCCAGCGCCTCTGTACCTTTGTGTCAGGGTCCATATTTGTTTCTTTGGGGCGAACCCATGGTGATAACTCGTTGATAAGTCGTGCGCCAGTCTACCCCAGGTCCTGGTCGGGCGCGGGCGAGTGGCAGCGCGTCATGCTCTCGTAGC
The DNA here is from genome assembly GCA_016069955.1 of Drepana arcuata. NCBI lineage: Eukaryota > Metazoa > Arthropoda > Insecta > Lepidoptera > Drepanidae > Drepana > Drepana arcuata. Next base: position 37,732 of record JACCPG010006967.1, read on the forward strand.
GCTCGCGCATGGCCGCCACGTGCCCGCGCGCGCCCGCCTCCATAGCCGTGCAGTCCGCCTCCATAGCCGTGCAGTCCGCCTCCATAGCCGTGCAGTCCGCCTCCATAGCCGTGCAGTCCGCCCCGCTCGTCGCACCCACCGGCGCCTCGGCATCCGACATCGCCGCTTCCATCTCCTCCAACTCATCCCCTCGGCGCTTCGCCTCCATCATTATCGCGTCCGCGTCCAGCTTCATGTCCTCATCGTCATCCTGTGTCGATGGCTCATCCGACGCCTCGGCGCCTTGATCCTCCAAGCGGCGTTCCGCTACCTCTTCGGGGCCGACCGACTCCTCTTTGCCCTCCATCAACTGAGGCGATTCGAGTTCCGGTTCGACGACCTCCTCGGTGACCTTCATGCTGTCGCAGAGGCGATCGATGGCTTCAAATACATCGCGAAGATCGCTCACTTCGGGGAGAGTCACTTCCTCGATGGGCAGGACAGCGGTCTTGGGGGTCTGGGCCACAGTGTCGGCGGGGCGCAGGAGCGAGTGCGCGGCGGCCAAGAGGGCGTGCGCGGGGTGCGCGGAGGGGGGCAGGCGGGGGGCGCGAGTCCCGGGGGGCAGGCGGGCGGGTTGGGCCCCGGGGGGCAGGCGGGCGGCATGGGCCCCGGGGGGCGCGGCGCGGGCTGTGGCCCCCCGCGCCCCCCGCCCCCGCTAGCACGCGCTCGACGTGCCCGACCAGCCCTCCAGCGGCACGCGCAGCGGCGGTAGCGGCGCCTGCGCCTTACTTGCTGCACACCACAACACACAAACAATTACATACTAAATGATAGCGGCCGGCAGCCTTTATAAAGCTCTCTTTATTCGTTAACTCATAATTGACTTATCATTCGTTTATATTTTTTTATTTCATTTCACCTTGCTGAGCTTAAAACCAGAGAGCCTCATAAGGCGCCCGCGACAAATTTAATCATGGGAAATATTTAAAGTGTATTTACAATTGTACATACTAAAGTAGTCACAGTAAATTCAATATTTTACATTAATACTAGAATTTTATTCGAACAGGTATTATTATTTCGTCGATCCAGATATTCGACAAGTGCGTTATGTTAACATGCTCATGCGATTGTTAGTCTATGGATGCAATATGCCACATGCAGTTAATAATGCAGAAACTACAATAAACACCTCTTCCATACACGACGCGTGCACTGAATAACATAAAATAACTTACCCGACATCATCGCATGCGGTTCATAATAGGCGGAGACCGGGACATAACACTATTTCAATGTACTCATTACGACGTAACCTCCAAAGCATGACGTCATGACGTCGTTAAGTCATGACTCGAGTCACTACGGCCAACGATACACTTGTTTGCAAACTCAAGACGTACACAACTAAGCGTCTGGCAACACAGGTTAAACAATGAAATACAGAACAAATTGTCAATAATAATTACTCTTTTATTAAAAAATATTATATTCATATAAATGTTAAGGCATCGTTCACGTCACTATCACAATATACTGAATGATTATTTTATCATTACAAAGCGTACAAGCAGTGGCGTAACAGTTGGGTAGAAGAGAGGGCAAAATGCCACGGGCCTTGTTGTTGCAGGAAAGGCCGTGATCTCTTGGGAAACTAAACATTAATTATACATTTTAGTAAGATAAATATTTTCTTGATTTTATTACTTAATCAATTTTAACATTAAACCAAGAAAAAAGCGTTTTCTTTGTCCATTTTTTTTCATATTAAGGGACCAACTTTCGTCCTCTCCGGACGAAATTGCCACTGGCCTTATATGGTATACTTAGTTACACCACTGCGTACAAGGCTGTGTCTAAATGTCTTAACTGCAATTGTATTACAAATATACTCATACAAAGCGCTGAAACCTACCAAAATATACTTTGGCTGCGAAACTAACGCTGAATTATCAGTTAAGCTACTTAGCGGATCGATATTTAACTAAATAGTTGAACAACGTGAAAATCAAGCGATACAATAACCAGTATGCGGCAGCTCATGACCGCTCCGAACTTAGTAACAAGTGTGATCGTGCGAATTGAACGGAGAACAGAAAACTTTGCACGACGGACCATGTATTTCAACTCGAATCTATATTCAGAGCGGTCATAAAGGTTGCCGCAGACTGACAGGGCTTGGAAGCGGTGGTACAAAACTATATTGCACATCTGAACAGAACAGCACTTATAAAATATATATAGTACGTTCAAATGGTTAGAGGATATCAGAGATCCAGTGAGTTTAATATCAATGTGTTACTCGCATGGCGTATAGTAAAATTTCATAAATCAATGCCCTCATCTGCCAACACGGTCAACAAAATATCATAATATAAGTCTCAAAGCAAAAAATTTACAAACTAAACATATTTTTGCCCATATCTGCTTCTATGACCGAATTGATACTCAAAATCCTAGGCTCACAAACTATGAAAAAATTATATTTTTTTCTGAGAACCATTAAAAAAAACAAAAACGTTTTGTTTTGTCTGTATACTTTTTGTATAACGTGAATGAAACGAAACGCATTTTCCGAGCCCTGCCGACTGGTACATTGAAAGTACGATTATATTTTGAGGTCAATGGCACCTATAATTATATCGAATCACAACAAATTCCTAGATACACCTTTAACGGAACGTTACAGCTAATCGCATGCGTTTTACAAGTATCATACATATATTAAACAATAATTACTTTAGTCCAAAATACTACTTAACGAATACAATTACTATATTGACTCGAATATAAGTTATAAACGTCCACTATAATATAAAACAATTTCAATAATCATCCTTAGACTTAATAATGGTGTTTGTTTATAAAACTGATTGGATGTCGTGATTGCATTGAAAATAACGGGTGATTATGTAGATATACCTCCTTCTCTATGGTTTCAAAGCTTGAAATCTTTTTTAATACGTGAATAACGATATCTTTTTTAATATGTTAATGGCGATAAGATTACCAATATTGCTACCATCAATTGCGTAAAACTGTGACAGGTGAGAAAAAAAAACAGAACAAAGAAATACCATAGATAAGACGAAGAAGGTATATTTATACCAGTTTTTGTTAGTCCAAATGTAACACCTTGCCACAAATATAATGATTGAAAGGCTATTGTTCGTGTGTTCATGATTAGTGGAAAAGAACACGTTGATATATTTTTTTTAAATCACCAAATGTGCTGGAATGCCAAATTTTAAATGCGTGTAAAGTGATTCATCTGCTCGTTGTTAGGAATTTGAACTGTAATGAATGGACTGCATATTCTACTTAATCCCATTCAGTCTACATAGATAAGGACACTTGCAACAAGGTTCATTCTTGTGTAATTTCACCATCTCAGCTAACATTTACTTTGTGTTAAAGCATAAAGAAAAATACTTGAATTACTTCCAACAATTTGTATACAAAAGAATCACTAACAATTTACAAATCCTCAAAAACGAACCCTATAATATAATATATCTGAGGAAATAAATAATTTCACATGCAACCATGCACCAATAAATATTTCTCATCAAAAATATAAATAATACTTGTTTACCTACTCTGTAATATATTTAAATAATTAAACAATTCCCAGCTATAGGAGAAAAATATAATTTGGTATCTATATAAATTGACTCTTACTTAACACTACGTACATAAACCTATTTATTATGTCAACTCGCTACTTGTACGGATTTCGCTTAATCTAAGATTTACAGACTAATATGCATAAATCTAAAGTACAGTTGGGGTTTGAAAACCTTCGTCAGTTTTCAAATTAATTCCTTAGTTAATTCGTATTAAGAGTATACCTTTCAAAACTAAAGCACTAAGCAAAAAAACTGCATATAAAATTATACTACTTATATGATGAAAAAGATAAATATTGCACACACGTTTGACATACAATCTAGTTTGATGTAAACATGAAACCTTTTTAATTGGCTAATCATTACAAAGTTCGCATCTAATGTAATATATTTTTCTGTCTGTGTGTGTCATATATTGTCGCCTGCTTTAATTGCGATCGATATCCTTACTAATATTATAAATATTAATGTAAGTTCGTTTGTTATCCTTTCACGTAAAAACTACGTAACTGACCATCATAAATCTTTGTACACATATTCTTGGAGGTATTAGAAGTAGCATAGGATACTTTTTATTGAAAAAACAAAAAAAAATAAAAAGATAGCAAGGCCGTCCACGCCGACGAAGTCGCGGGCACAGCTAGTCAATAATAAATCTAGCATTCTAACAATCTGCCATTTGTGTCAGTGCGATATCCCGTTTCGTTTCAAACGTAATGTTGGCATGACTGAAAAGTGCAAGCATAATGTCGCCTTTAAAGTGACGAATCTTTTCTTACCCCGACTGTACTTTCACCGCATACATTGTATGACAACACAAAGTGTTGTGCGTCCACTCTATGAGTCTATGGTCGCTCGAATACCATCTATAAACATGTTTTCACTGACGAAAAAAGTGAAAGCCTTTGATATGTCATTGTTTCCTAATTAAATATCTCCTTCGACATACAGTATATCCAACTCATACAAACATTTTCAATAAAACATTATTGTTTTACACAAAGCCTTGTTTATGACTGCTGAATAAGGCAAGTTTGATGTAAACTGTTATGTTCTCTCACCAATATACCGGATATTTTCAGTTACCCACCAATCCATCGCCAGCTTCAAAATTGACTTTAGGGCGCTTATTCATAGACAAGTGATCTATAAAACTTTTATCATTCAAATTTAGATTTTTCTACTTTTCTTATAACTGACGAAATGCAAAAATAGAAAACTGCGTGTCTATGGGACGGTAAATTCCAAAAATTCATGTATTTTATGCATTTCTCTAAGGTGACAATCACACATGCCCCGCACGTTGGTAAAGAGCTACAACCGCTTATGGACGCTTGCAATACCTCGCAATAGATGGACAGGTAACTGAAAATAGTAAATCGAAGCACACCTATGCCACCACAGTAGAGCACGTGCATTCATGTGGACTTACCAGCGAGGGTGGCGCTGCTGTAGCCCTTGGCCACGCGCAGGAAGGGGTCGGGCGGAGGGAACCCGTCGGCGGGCCGGAACAGCTCCCCGAAGCGGGCCTCCAGCTCGTGCGGCCGCATGGACGAGCCGCGCTGGGGCGGCGGCGGCGCGCACTCCTCGCCCAGGGCCTGGGGCACACGCCAATGGCACTCCCAGATAATACTACCAATACCACGCTTGGGATACAAGCTCAATCTTCTTCTACACTTCTCAAGGGAGCAATATTTGAATATTGATGACATTGCTCTTTCTTGTATAACTTGTCTGTTCTCAACGAGAACTGTTGATCCTCAGCCACACAACGTAATGTCATAGTGCAGCAAACATAATGTCATAATAGCTAGGCAAAGGTTAGTTACGTTTTGTCTATGGTGCGGCGGTGGCGGGGGCGGCGGCGCGAGCGAGGCGTGGCGCGCGGGCGGCGGCGGCGGGGCCCCGGGGGGCGGGGGAGGGGCCCCGGGGGGTGGCGGGGGGCACACGCCCGGGGGGCGCAGCGCGCGGACCGCTCGCATCGTACCTGTAATACGTGTGTTGATCCTGATATTGTATTTCATATCATCTCGCGGACGGTTTCTTCTACAAGAGTGCCTCAAGCGCTGCAAATGTGCTACTTGTATCCCAACGGCAGTATTTTTTGGTTGAACTTAGTATTTTTTGAAAAAGACCTTCCAAGTTGGTTTTAAAAAAAACTAAAACGGGCGCTGTCCTATCTAGTTACCTTTCTTACGAGATAGATATCCTTCCCACAAGGGTCCCCGAAGGGGTAGGCAGAAGTGTATAGGTAATACCCACACACCCACTTTCCGCCAGAGGTATATTAGGTGCCAACGTGACAGATGGCGAGTCCATCGCCGTTACTCAAGCACGACTATACATACGCCTTTTGAATTTCTTCTCAGACGTATGCAGGTTTCCTCTCGATGTTTTCCTTCACCGTAAAGCTCGTGGTGTGACTAATCACTGTACATTATTCAGAATATGTCATTGGTACAGTCGGGATTCGAGCTTGCGACCTTTGCATCGCAGGCAACAGCTCGAACCACTCGGCCACCACGGCTGCTTACGAGAAACCTTATATATCTCATTGACTATGTATGTGTGTATGCGAGTGAGTTGGTAACGTCGCACGCCCTACTACAGTAACGATGTAATCAAATTAAATATAATTGAATTCGTCTTAATCCGGAGTCTCATAATTATAAAAACTCTAAATTACTTATCTATTAATTTCCGGAGTAATTATTAACTTAACTGTTACAGCTGATTTGCTTACCAAAGTGCGAGGCAGGGTTCTTGGTCATGATGGGTGGATTGACGGGCGCCGGCGGTAGGTTGAACGGCCTCTGACCACCACCCTGGGGTGACGAGGGAGACACCGCGGGGGATCTACGGGGACGAGCAATAATTAATGGTAGTATATATTTTTTTCAAAAACTTTTTTTTTTAATTTTTATTAAAATGATAATTCATCAATGAATGAATAAGATGCACGTATACAATAAACTGGCTGTTATCCGCGTTAAACTAGATTATACATATATGTAATTAAAAATAAATTAATAAGAGGTCGTAATATTGTTACTACATTATGTACGTCATATGATAATACCAGAATAATTTAGCTAACCATATAAATTTATTTTTAATAAACTGTTAAGTAGTTTTTTTTTACCCATTACAAACAATTGTCCAACCTTACAAACAATGAAGTCTTTCCTCTTTATAATACAATGTATTGACATTAGTAGATGTACTAAAGTAATACCATAAATTACGGACGGACTCTCCAACTCTCCGAGTGAAATCAAAACATACCATACATACATATCATCACGCCAAGTCCCTAACGGGGTAGGCAGAGAGTATAGAGTGCCAGTTCTCTCTAGACTTACATACCTCTTTCGCTTCGTCCACATTCATCAGTCTCTTCATACATGCTCGTCGGTTTCGAGTACTCTTAACGTTCCCGTCCTTCAGAGTCCGATCTATTTGATCCAGGTAGTTGGAACGTGGCCTTCCTCTGCCTCTTCTTGCACAAAACATACCAAATAGCTTAGTTACATAGAGATATCCTGCGAGAACTCATATAAAAAAAAACTTACAAGTTCTGATATGCAGGCAACTCTTATCTATGACCAGGTTATAGAAAAAGCAACACATATTTCAAATTTTATATTCTTCGATCCGTTTGGTATGCGAACAACTCTCGTCTATGGTGAAAAGGTTTTATGAAAAACATATGTGGACACTATGCTTACCGGGGCATTCTCATACTCTGGGTCCTAGCGGCGATCTTTCCGTTGGTGATGAGCTTCTTTGGCGGCGGTGAGGGCCTGCCCGGATCTGGGGGTGTGAACGCTGGGGGCTTTGGCGCAAGGTTGGGTTTCCCGTAGCTCGTCCGCGGCTTCTCATTAATCTGGCTGATGTCTGAGGTCGATAGTGACGACGATGGGGTGGGAGTCGGAGGAGCCGACGTCAAAGATGTCATGCTACCACCTGGAATAGACAAAATAGGATATCTTTCTATTTTTTTATTGCATTGCAGGTGGTTAATCGAACCTCCCGGTCAAAGCGGCACAAGTATACAGAGTTGTCCGTTGGTAATACCCACACACCCACTTTCCACCAGAGATATATTTTAGGTGCCAACGTGACAGATGGCGGGTCCATCGCCGTTACTCAGGCACGACTGTACATATGCCTTAAAATTTCATCTCAAACGTATGAAGGTTTCCTCTCGATGTTTCCCTTAACCGTAAAGCTTGTCTCATCACTGTACTTGAGTTCAGAAAAACTCATTGGTACAGTCGGAATTCGAACTTGAAATCATCGTGTTGCGGGAAACTATACGAACCACTCGGCCACCACGGCTTTTTTTGGTTATCTTAAGTTTTATTAAAGAGTAGTGATTTATCACACAACGAGCCTAGCACGACGGCAAAATAAATTTACGGTGAAGGAAAACATCGTGAAGAGACCTGCATATGTCAGAGGAAATTCAATGTCGTACACTGGAACCTGTCAGAAATTTTTATATAGATCTGAAAGTGCCACCGCGCGCAAATCCGTTTGTATACAGAAATAGCCACCATTTGCCACCAAGATTGGCACGACGCTATATATGGATGTTATGGTTCATAAAACACGGTCCAGGCGACAATATTCTAATAATAACTTAACGCGTCATACACGCTATCTTTTGTTTTTTGTAAGGGATTGCAATCCAAACTAATATACATACACACATACATATGACAACGCCGGTATTCAGTCCCTCACGGGTAAGGCAGGGAGAGTATAGCGCAAGTTCTCTCTACTCTCTCTATACCAGTATCATAATTATAAAAGCATTTAAGATGATATTTATCATTCTTCACTTATCGTTCTACATGTCGAAACCAACGTAATGTGCCCTTCTTCATTTTTACAACCACATCATCTTTCACGCTGTACTGATGACTGTACCAATGAGTTGTTTTGCAGTTAAGTTCAGTGATCAGTAACACCATGAGCTTTGCGGTGAAGGAAAACATCGAGAGGAAACCTGAAGAAATAAAATCGACAAATATACACATATCTCCAACGAAAAGTTAGTGGGTGCAAATCTGGCCAATCCTAAGGGCCCTTTTTGAAAGGAGTAAAGATATAAATAACAACCGTTAGTACAAATCTCACCTAGAGCTCCTTGCCCTGCGGTGTGCAAGGAACTTTTGTTCCTGTACAGTGTCGAGGCGACATGGGCAGGCAGCGCTTGCTCGGACGTCTGTTGTTGGAGGCTGTTGATACGCTCTGAGATTGATCCAGTCGTGAGGATGGAGTCTGATGAACTCTGGAAAGAACACAAAAGTAGGTGAGCTCTACTATCTATATATTCAGCTTTATTTATTTATTTACATAATTAAAACGGCGTAAACAATTACATTAATTACGACAAAAATTATTCAACATTAAATCATATTATCATACAAAAATAAAAAATAAATATATACAAAATGACATGTCACTGTCATGCATCCCGCTCGCATAACTTCTTGCACTCCAACAATATTTTGAGCCACGCATTCGCAAACACATCGCAATCAGGGTTCTGGTTCAGGAGAGCGTTGAGCGAGGCCAGGACTCGTGGGATGGGAGATTGGGCGCGCGCCGAGGTGCGAGACGGTGGCACGGCGAACAGTCTGTGCCTCCGGCTTCGAACGTAATTATCGACGACAAAAAATCGACACAACTCCTCGCTCAAGTTCGGTGCATCTATTTTCCCGCGTAATATATATACGGGACCAAGCTATGAAAGTCAAACTCCGAGCTATGTGTAATAGTTTTCAAAGAAGTATTCATTTCCGCCTGAAACGGGATCGAACCCACAATCTCGCATAAGCTTAACTCATACGGTCTAAACACATAACATTCAACACCGGTGAGATGAATAGGTGGTCTAAAAAATTTTGTTCACTGCGGAGATATGCTACAAGTAACAGAGCTAGGCTAAACATCGTTAGTAGAACCCAAATAGTGCACCTAGAGCATAAAACGTAATGACAGTGAAACATTCGTATCCAATCCGATCATTAGTATGCGACTGGCTCCTTGGTCCGTCCCGCCGACCGCAAGTACCCGAGACATTTTAGAAACTCCAACTCCAGAAAACTTGAGTTTTGACAGGTCACGTCAAAACACAAGCATGTAGAGACTGATGAATGAGAGTAAAGCGAAAGAGCCTGTCAGACCAGAAGAAGCTAGTCCTCTACTCCTGCCTACCGCGTGAGACTCGGCGTGGTGATATGTATGTAAAACTTTACTAGGAAGATGATATGCTTATAGCTTTCCTCAATAAATGGGCTATCTAATGCAAACATATTTTTAAAAAAACAATTGCAGTTACTGAGATAAGAACGATCAAACACACAGACTGTAAACATTTTTTTATTTATATATGTGTAAAAATGTGTTGTTAGTATGCTGATATTGGTTGGTGTAGTGATATATTAAAAAAAAAAAACAACAGAGCCCGGAAACAATTACATGGCAAGGAAATGATTTGCAATGAAGTGCAACTTATCAACAGTAATCGTAGAGGTTTAATAATCGCCATGGACACAACGCAATTATTTACTTGGCTAATAGAATGATATAAGCTGGAGATAACGGAGATACTGGTGACAATACTATCTCTGAACAAGTACAAGAATGCTAGAATGCTCATAAGCGCACTAAGGTAATTGTATGTACTGTGTCGAAGTTAGAAAAAATATTTTGTTTTTATTCAGACTTCCAGGTCAGGTCGTCGAAAGTACAATGATAAGTCACTCCACGAACTTGTCAAAAGGTCAAAAACTTGAAGGTAAAAATCGTGGGGAATCCTGGTGTTTGTGAAGACAACAAATTATGCAAAAGTGTGCGGGCCACGATGGCACCACACACTATGTTATGTCTCTCATTCAATCACTCGCATATTGTAGGTGTTATTTCACCTCTGCCTACCCTTGTGGAATAGTAAAGATAAAAAACTCAGAACGGCTCAAATGTTCCGTAACAACTAGCCATGGCCTGCGGGCCTACACCCACGTAAAAATTTATTCATTAGATTTTTTATGGAACTAAATATATCCTTTGTCTCATCCAGCTAATAATTGTAATCTGTGCAATTTTTGCTTCAAATGTATGAAGAGACTGATGAATGTGTCGAAGCGAAAGAGGTATCTAAATCTAGAGAGAACTGGCGCTCTATTCTCTGCCTATCCCATTAGAGCCTCGGCGTGATGATATGTATGTACGTATGTATTTAAGGATATATATTATTATGGTCATGGTGGCCGAGTAGTTCGAGTAGTTGCCTGCAATACAACTAAGGACTAAGGACGCGTGGGTACTAGCTATACACCTCTGCCTACCAGTTCGGAGACTCTTATGGGAAGGCGTGATTATATATCATTATGTTATATGCTATTATTATTACTATTTCATGCTTATAAGTCTATCTGCAACGATGATACATTTTCTGGAGACATCTTTACATGCGCGAAGTTAATCGAAAAAACAGTTGTCATGTAGGAAAACCGCCTTGAAAGTGTCAAAACAGGTTCCGAGAGAGACGTTGGATCGCAACGGCTTTAGGTACAATAAACTTGTAGTTTATAAGGGTTAGCACCTCAGTAGACTAACCTTAAAGACATTTCAACTATACCTCAGGTAATATACGGGGTATCCCAGAAAATAGAACAGCTGTCTTAAAGAAGTTGTTTAGAAGTATTATGTATTTATGTATCTTGATGACGATGCAATAAATTAAGTGGCTTGAAGAAAATAAAGTGACGACATTAGTAAAGGATGTAATATTCACTCCGAAACAAGTTTTTATGGGATATTCCAAAATTTTATTTATCATACTTAACAATAATAACCTGCATACGTTTAAGAAGAAAATGAAATGCGTGAGAGCGGTGTGTTGGTAGTACCCACATATAAATATATCATTAAACCTATTATCTCAAAAGACCACGTTCCAACTACATACTTGGATCAAATAGAAGAAAAAAACATGTCAAGAGTACTCGAAACCGGCGAGCATGTATGAAGAACTGGCACTTTACTCCCTGCCTACCCTGCGAGGGAAACGGCGTCATGATATATATGTATCGCCAATCACTTCTAGATGATAGGTAGGTACCCATATACAACCTAAAATCCCCTTAAGCGGTAAATATAGAACAATAAGGAACAGTTTTCCTCACTATAACATTGTTTAAGAGTTCCAATTTACGTCCTCAAAACCTACTCATAGAACATTTAACTAAACGATGCCAACTTATATATATATGTCAATCGTAGCTACTAGAGCTCGCCCTATAGTTTAAATTCGACCACAATCCTTTTAAATTCGTACGATAACTAAGGATATATTTTTTCTTTTCTCATTCAGTGAAACTATATTCAAATAATGATATTAATCTCTTTCTATAGACAGACTTCCATAAATACAAGTATTTATGACATTCAGTAAGGCCAAAGACAAATGATACTATGGACCAATAAAGTCATTCTCTTCTCAATGTGACAACTTACCTCTTACTTTTCGTGTGTAATGTTTTAAAATATTTTTACGTATTATTGAAAGACTTAAAAAAAGGAAGAGGTTTCTCAATTCGGCCGTATTAAACTTCGTCGTTTATGAACCGATTTTGATGATTCTTTTTTCTTGGAAAGGAGATATCCCAAGGGTCTGATGATCTGATGATGGCATCCCGGACAAATCGAGATGAACCTCCGAAAATCGTAGTGGCGACTAGTGCGTTTGTTTTTTTTCCTATTTAGTATCTTAGTTAAGCATTTATTTTATGCATTAATAACAAAAACACATACTAGCGTTCTGATCGCCATGGAAACTGAAAATAATAATAATAATATTTTTTTATAAAAAGCGAGGTGAGTTTTCACGTCACGTATCAATAATAAGATTCCTTGATTAAATAAATAAATTCTCATACTAACATCTACCTACTTCGGATATTGCTGATTCAGTTAACCGCAAATTTACGTAAATATCGGACAATAATGAGTCACGTACGATGACTCAAATTATGCTGTACTGACGAAGGCTTCGAAGGAAAATGCTGGACATGTACAAACGAAGACCTTTGTGTGGTGAGCCAAGTGATTCATGCGACTAATTACGGGAGTGGTCTAGAAATACACTTTACTTATACCATTGTAGCTCGATAGCATCTTTTTTATACTACATGGTGGTAACCTGAAACCTGACAGCAAGCGGCCACCATAACTTGTAGACGGTATACAAATCACGCATTACCAACCGTCTATAATGGTTTGAGGTAAACTGATCAGCACATCTATTCCACATATTTTTCTAGAAACCTTAGTCACGAAGGAACACAATATTTCTCGGAAACAGTGATATTTTACTGGGATCTTCTATAAAGTGGAGATACTACCCCAGTCTGGTTTTCTCGATATTGGACGAGACAGTCAGTTGTGCCTGATCTCTTTTAAAAATTATATAGTGCACAGAATTTAAAACTGGCGGATATATTATCTACTTATACGATCTTTACAGACCTGTCCCATAACACAAGGCCTAGAGTATGCAACTGCCTATTCCCTTATCTGAGAACGTGATGTGACGTAGAGTGGTGTCACGACAGTCGCGATGATACCATGCAATCAACACTGTTTCAAGCTCCAAATGACTCATCTTAGTTGATATTCACGGCCACACAACTTGGTGACTAATGACCATCAGATACCACTTTAAAACCCGACCTTATGGTCCGAGTCGTTTGTTATGTAACATTGAAAATGTTTCAACTGGGCGTTACCACTTTACATCTACACTATGGTCGAAAGAGAGTCATGTTACTATCGATTTCTAAATTCCAATCAGTAGCTTCAAGCATAGTTTATCTTCATCATTCCCACCATGTTTTCGCCGGAGATATTAATTTTTAGACGTCTAAGTGTCAGACGGCGATTCTGTCGCCCTTTCTAAAGACAATTTACAAGTCCTTCCTTAACTATTTACTTCCACTGTTTATTCTTCGCAGGATTTTTTTCTTTAACGTAACTCTCTTGGTGTAATGAACTACTGTATACAAGATCTGAAATCCTAATCACGATTGCATTAAACCTGCAATATATATAGAGTCTACAAAGACTCCTTATACCATGATATCAAGGAAAGCAACATCCAAAAATGCACAATCTCAGTAATTTGTTGGCCTTTCCTCATGACGAGGGCAGACCCGGGAGTCGTTCAGCTTTCAAAATACACTTTCATCTTCGTGACAATTTTGTTTATACAATAATGTCCTATCTACAAATAGCATCAACGCAAATTCAGATCTTATGATTCAAAAGTGTCGCCTTAAAGTTGCTTAGTTTAATTTTGGAACTAGTGAATAATGAGACGCGTTCATTTTACGGCAACAGTTCGAACGAACGGGAGATTAATATAAAATTGAAAGTTTACATTCTCTCATTTTCACCGGATTATATAATCGCCTGTAAACATAAAAATATACATCTCAACACATTCCATATGTTAAACAGAGTTTGGTGGTACACTACTAATCAACCACATTGTGTGTTTGTTAAATCAAACCACTAAAATATTTTAGACAGTCCACAAAGTCGACTGGTCCTAACCTAGGCAGTACTCGTATGTGTGTGTATTAGCCTAGAACAATCTTGGAACATCTATGTAGAAGAATATAAAAGGATGAAGCGAAAGCAGTCTGTAAGCCTAGGGACTAGCGCTCCCTGCCTGTCCCGTGGGGAACTCTGTGTGATAGATAATATGTACGTATGTAAAATATATAATATTATCATGATCAAAGTCTAGAGACAACTGGCGCTGTCTGTCTATCTCGTAAGGAACTCTGCGTGATAATGTATGTATGTAAAATATTTAATTTAATCGTAGTGAACTTAAACCTCGCTAACTTACTCAGGACTACAAATAGTCACACCTACACTTAGCTAATTATGTATAAGCGTACATATTATATTCAAAGCAAAGAGGATAGTAATAAACTGTTTTAATTCACTATAACACCACACATTACTTAATAATGGTAACACCAACTACTGAGGCAAATGGGAGAACACAAATATCTTATACTGTATGGTTGAGCATCCATCATATTGCCTGTCATTCGTACGTACTTATCATGTTTATCTCAATGAAATGTTTAACATCGATTTGAAACCGCATTTACATCCGGATATTTTCTGATAGACGTGAAAAACAAATCTAACCTAATTATCTGTGGGGGACGGTATATGCCGCTCCCTCCCTATACGTAACAGTCAAATGCTATATCTATTTTAGATAGGGGGATGCCGCAACTACGAGAGAGGGACTGTACCTACAAGGGAACGGAGTAATTCGGGATAGGACCGCCACTATACAGTACATCACAGCCTGATGGTACAGTTCTCCCTATTTTTTTTTTATTCAGGGTAACGTTTCCAGAACTGTACAAGGACTGACGGTGTTAACAGCGCATTCGGTTAAGCATACCTTATCCGCTATCACGGTATCAAGTCGGCAACGCTTTGTGCTCCTATATTAAAATATACTAAATATATATGCTAATAGTATTTTAATAGTATTATCGCTCAAGGACGGGAACGTCAAGAGTACTCGAAACCGACGAGCATGTATGAAGAGACTGATGAAAGTGTACGAAGCGAAATAGGTATATAAGTCTAGAGAGAACTGGCGCTCTATAATCTCTGCCTACCCCATTAGGGACTCGGCGTAATAGGGGCGGCGCGATATTTATGTATGTATGTATTTTGTTACTAGGACAGCTATTTGAACACAGAACCAGGCACCCATGGCAATGCAGCAAGACGTAGTCTAGGGCGACTAGTTAATGTTGCCTGAGCATCTGTTTGAAACTGTTTAAACTATTGTTAATCGTGATTGCGGTCGTGGCGGTAATTATTTCTACAGCGTTTCAGTTCATTGTAGTTGTAGTTTAGTCCACGTCATGATGAATACAAATAACATCTTGTAAAGAGATCATATTCTAAGCAAGTTCAAATTTATTGCATTTATGTACCTACGGTTGAACACAATTTGATAATACATTAGGGCCCAGCAATAGAGTACAGGTTATTTCTGATTCTCTATGCTTATGTAGATTATAATTATTATTAAAATTTTACGTTAAGTATCTACAAATAGGAGTTTCCCAAGTACAGTGTGAAAAGATTTACGCACGACTGTGACTAGATGGCAGAATATTTTACCCTATTATCAGTTAAAAGAAAATAGCGAGCCCACGTTTACATCTGATTTTCATTTGTTAATAGCTAGCAGCGCCACCCAGCGTGTTGCAGACAAACTAAATCAAATTCAAATTCACATTTCTACATTATATGTTTAAGGTTGATAGCAAGTGGAGGATCATACTGTCTGGAAAGTTTTAATGGGATTACTGCACACATGGATTGTATACAGTAACCTAATTGAGCTCCGAGTGTGTTAGCTAAAGATATTTAAAAAACTAACCGTTTCTAAACGTAACGAATTATTTTGACATTGACAGTTGGACATAAAACAAAAAAAGAATTAACCAATTAACCACCGTATAAAAACCTGACATTACTGAATATCAATCTTACATTATTGTTCGGTTT
The DNA here is from genome assembly GCA_016069955.1 of Drepana arcuata. NCBI lineage: Eukaryota > Metazoa > Arthropoda > Insecta > Lepidoptera > Drepanidae > Drepana > Drepana arcuata. The sequence goes on from JACCPG010006967.1 coordinate 53,973, forward strand.
GCGAATAGTGAAAACTATTTTCATGATTGGGATACGGCGATAGACTCGCCAAATGTCACTTTGGTATCAATTTTGATACAAAGATATATTTTTATCTCAGGTGAAAAGACGGTGTTATGACCCACATCTGCCTACCCCTTTAGGGAACCATGTGGGAAAGTGGTTAAGTTACCTGAAGCTATTATGATATTGTTTTACTAAGGGGATGCAGGGGATAAAAGTTAACTCACCCTAGGCCTCATGAAATATACAATTTCCGAATCTTCCTCCATAATAAAAAGAAAAACAAACAGTTAATATGTACGAATATACAAAATAAAACTAAAAGTATGTTTTTTGAAAGTTATTGATATTACATTATCAGTTGATAATAATGATTCAGCCAGCACGCTCGATAAGCTCTCACTGATAGAGGCGTATCTCTTTAATGTAACTTCAATGCATGATTAGATAAGGTAGTTAAAATTTGTTCTAGCCTACATGACGTAAAATCGCTTCGAGTTACATTATGTACTTAATGAATAAATTTATCACATCCATATATGGGCATGAAAAGTGCATGTAATTATTATTTGAATTTAATTTATTTTCAGTCAGCTATCAATTCTGATTTCGATTCGCTTTGATTATGATTAACTACTAGTCCGCGGGGTTGGGGAGTACAATATTAAATTATACATAATAACTCCTCTCACTATTAACTCTCAGACAATAATTCCTCTCACCCAAAACCCGCTGGAAAATCCTTTCAGTAGTTTTTAAGTTGGTAGTTGACAGACAGACCCGGAGGTCACTCACCGCGTCTGTTCGCGATGTACTTTGTTTTCTAATATGTAGTCATGAAGCATATCCAATTTGATTTTTTGTTGTGGTCAGACCTCATCACTGCAATCTTTGAGGTCGCGGGTCCTACTCCCGCTGACGACAGATAGTTGTCTGGTTAACATAGTACAAGCTTTGCTTAATTTGGGACTATGGTGTGGAATTGTCGCAAGGTACTTATTATTATTCATCGTGAATCTTCGTCCAGATCGTGTTCATGAGTGCCACACACCAAAGCGACATCGGTATTATGTACAAAGCTAGATATATACAATATTATGTTTGGGACAATGACGGGTGCCAGTACGTGCTCGTATACAATAAGGTATGAGCTATAAGCCGAACACATAAAAGGAGGTTCACTTTCACTAAGGGACATACCAATAAAATACATAATAGCCTGTAATAAAATAGAAATTATTGGGCGGTATGAACGGAATAATGCTTAATGTTTTCACTGTTGGTGATTTCAATATTGGATGCCCGAGGCAGTTGGTAACAACTCTAAATGTTGACTTTTTAATTTCTCCATAATAAACGTTTAGTTTTACAAGAGTAACTTCAAATACTAATTATCAATATTTAACACTTAATTCGCATCCAAGATGACTATTCGAGCTGAAACTAGAGGAGAATGGGCACAACTGAATGTAGAAAATCTATATTGAAATTGGTATTGCCCACTGGGGCATTCCAATCCTCCCAATGTCCCCACTTTACAGAAGATCACTTCTTAATTGCACTTATTCTTGTTAATGTAGTGTGGGTAGGTTACCTACCTATGGTCTAGTGACTAAACTCTAGTCAATTAGGTAAAATATATTAGGTACGGTGATATGATATATAAACACGAGCATTACGCTTAAAGAAAACATCTTAGAATACCAGCATACGCATGAGAAATGAATGAATTGAATTGAACGCATGAATTCATGCCTAACAGAGGAGGATTCCCTTTTACGGAAACAATTACGGCGAAAATTCGGAGCGATTAACCCTCCGTCTAAATTTCTTCCCTGCTTTTCCCTTGTTACCAGCACGTGATGTATTCGTAGAATTGTTAAGACTTAAAAATAAGCAAGCTTGTCTGTTGGACCAGTGAAACATCTGCCAACACGTGCAAGCGGGGTTAGGTCGCCAGTTTTAAATCCAGTACTATAAACAGATTTACCAAATCAGTGGAGCGCCCACACGGCTATCCGTTGTGCTTAATTAAAACTCGCACAGACATCCCGCTAAGGATATTTTTATATATATATTACTTCCCACACGGACGTCCATTTGTAGCAACGATTAGTGCAATATTGTAGTATACTTTATGAATGAGATTGTGATAAACCATTTCAGTTGAATTACGATCCAGCGACGTCCGTGGAAGAGCCGAACTCATTAGTAGGTAATATATATTACAGTTAGTATATATTAGTTCAGACATGATTTTTGCACCCTCACGCCTTCCCATTAGAGTTCCCGAAGGGTTATGCAAAGGTAAAACAATAACCTCTATCCGTGGGCGGTATATTTAGGTGACAGCGTCGCCATTTTTCAAGCACGACTATACATACGTATATTTTTTTTCTCAAACATATTTGCATAAACACGTTACCTCCTTCCCTAAAACTTGCGGTGAGACGGCAGGAATCTTGATCAGAAAACTTGATCCATTTATTGAAATTATTATTGAATCTCAATAATAATTACATAGATGTCACTTGGAATTAAATTTGCTTCAGCAATATGGTGGACTTTATACACATACTTCTCGCCTAGTACCATACTAGTACTTCAAACCGAGTAGTAAGAGCGGAGCGCCATTACTCTCTTGATTTGCAGACATCTGTTGTTTCATCCACATTCATCAGTCTCTTCTCACGTACTCGCATTATCTTCTTGGACATAATTATGTAGATATGTTAGGAAGCATATAATATTAGCAATACGAAAGATTTTGAGTGTACTATATGGGTGTGATTAATGTTTCTCAGTCCTACATGACAAGTCTACGATCTACTTAAAATTTTAAATAGCATCAAGTTTATAAATATATATATCCTTACGCCTTCCCACAAGGGTCCCCGAGGGGTAGACAGAGGTGTATAGGTAATACCCACACACCCACATTCCGCCAGAAGTATGAATGTATGAATAGGATTATACGTACAGACAGGTCTTTTGTTCCGAAAAATACAGATATGTAGTATATATATAGGTAATTACATATATATAGGCAATTATTACACTAGTGCATGTTTTCCGAATGAGGATATAAGAAAGTATTTAGTGGTTACTTAAGGAAAATAATAACAGCTATATATTACTCAAAATACAAGATTATTTACGTAACTAGTATACTAAGTTCTTATTAGGGCCGTGGCGGTCGAGCGGTTTAAGTAGTCGGTTGCGGAATCAAGAACTGCAGGTTCGGAGTACTAAACTTTTCAGAACTATAATGAGCACAAAGTGGGGGAAAACATCGAAAAGAAGCCTGCATAAGCTCGAGAAGATATTAACAGTCAAATTAATAACTACTTCTTCTGAGACTCTTACAAGAAGTCGTGAACATATATATATTCTTGCTGAACAATGTTCATGATTGAAAAAATAACAAAAGACTCTCGCACCGCGCGGTTCCAAAGAAGTTTCATAATGAGAACGCTCAGGCTGTGAAATGAGCTCGAAGGCGTTGAGGTTTACCTTAGATATATGCATGCGAGTTCTTCAATAAGGGTGTGAAAGATTCCTGAAGATTCGGCAGCGCGATCGTCACTTTTTCACACAAAAAACACACCTAACAATAAATGCACGTATACAGTACTTACCAAAGGCATCACCGGCTTTTGTACTGGTGGCTGGGGCGGGGGTCCTCTTGTCCTTATATCGCTAGGCTGTCTCCTGACCGCTGGCCTTGAAGGAGGTTCCCTCGGCGGTTCCCTAGGAGCCTCCCTAGCCGTCTCCCTCGCGGCCAATGCACCTGACAAGGCAGCCGATAGGGCACTGACATTCCCTATCGGTACTGGAGGCATGGAAGGCCTCACTTTTTCAGGGGAAGTCTTCGGCGGAGGTTGGTGAGGTGTGGGATACCGATTGGCTGATGGACTACCGGTCTTTACTTGACCATTTGGCATGGGTCCTGTGGAAGATAAGTTTTCTCAGGCAATATGCAATTTGTTTAAATTTAGCTAGTGCTTATTTCTAGGTACATAAGGTATACATTTGTAGGTCTGCTGCTCCGCCCTACCTTGGATAGTAATCATATGATTTGTAGCCTCAGACAAACTTACAAACTTTATCTCCTTAATATTATTATCAGTGCAGATATAGATAAACATAATAATCTATTGAATTTGTAATTTTGTATGCACCTCCCGCCTTCCCACTCGAGTCCCCGAAGGGGTGGGCAGAGTTATATGGTAAGTACCAACACACCCATTTTCCGCCAGAGATATATTTTAGGTGCCAAATCTTAGGTTAGTTAGAGTATGTACCAATGGTGTATATACACACACACACTCAATGTACGAATTAAAATAGCATAATTATAAGAGCTTAGTTTAAATATGTAATTTTTCGATTCTCTATTGCACTCGTGGAGTACCGTGTTCAATAATACAATACTGTATATTTAGGTAGGTCACATGTTTGTCAAAACAAGGTAAATAGTTATTACAATGCACAACAATATTACAACAAAGCTTATGAAGAATATATATGATGGGAATAGAACAATTGCCAGGGAAAACTCTATTGTTTGTCTTAGCTAAGCAGTTTGTCCTAGTACCAAAGTAAACATAGTTGGTGCAAGGGGAACTAGACACTGATAAAATATACTTAATATTAATTGTCAAGTAATTGTGCTCATCACACAATGGGTATCAACCCTGTATCCCTTAGTTTTGGAAGCCAAGGCTACTGATCAATTGGCTATCGGGATATTTAACTAAAATTTAAAAATATATATAAATTAATATATAATAATATATAAATTCCATGAAAATATAAGTCTTTTCCACTTATAGAAAATAATGTTGAATTGGGAAATAAATGGGCCCAAGGCCATTACTTAATACACAAATTAACCATATTTAATTACTTCACAAAATAAATAAAAGAATCACCTACAACAATATAATCATTCATAGAACACAAGAATAAAATTTTAAAGTTAGTATAAAATAGTTCTACACTTAAGCACGACCCTCCTGCCTGTTCCATATACATAATCAAGATATATATTTGATCAATTACCAACAAGGGTGCCATAGAGAGGTAATGACAACCTCTTTCTGTGTCCGGTTAAGGTAGAATGTCGGAAACAATACATAAAATGTTGGGCCTAAGGATTGCAGAGTCAGCCTCTGTGAATCAGAGCATGAACCTAGAATACTTCTGTATGAACATATGAATGTTTTAAGTCTATGTCCTCAGACAGAATTAAATCAGATTCTATGGTACAAATAACCATCCCTATAATTTCTCATGCAAAATTGTAAGAAAAACAGTCTCAACTGTAATATTTTCAAACCTTCCTGCAAAGGTTGGAATAGTGACAGGCAGAGTTATAACAGCTCCCACTTTTCACAAGAGATATATTTAAATGCCAAAGTGACAGGAGGGGAGGAATGTCTGTAGCGTGGTTGTGTTTTATCAGTTATCAAATCATTTAGATAGCACAGCCTACCTATCTATTAAAAATTCATACTATCATAAAAGCCCCAAATCAGCATGTTAAAGTCTTCTTATTTTGAGTTGTATAACAATGGCATAAGTTTTATTTTTATTTTTTCATGTATGTACCTTGATTTAGGTATAATTACTAAATTGGTGTATGTATGAGTATAGTTTGCAACAAATCATAATAACAATAAAGATTTTTTTTTCATAGCAACTAAAGGAGCTACACAGTAAATAGATAAATGTACATGTAAACATTTAAATAGTGAAGTAGTAATTCAGAAATTAGTGTGAGTATAGCGTGAAGATATAATAATATATGAACGGGTATGCAGAGGTGTAACAGTGTTTTGTTTTTACCAGAGATATATTTCACAGGTACCAACATGATTGATGATGTTGATCACTTTTTATCTAAACTACATGTTTGAATTTTCTGTGAAAATATATGCTTCAGCCTGAAGTCTTCCATCACCATAAATCCCATGCTTCCATTAATCACTGTACAAAGTTCAGAAAGGTGTACTCAATAATAACATTAATTTCTGTACACCATAATGGATAGTTACAAACTGTAAAAATAATTATTTAAGTAAATAACACAGGAACATATTAACCTCCCTAAACAACAAACACTCATGTGTGTTACTCTTGGTCTTCTTCTTCTTGCTTCTTTACAAGTTAAATAGTTACACCATAAAATATTATTCACAAAACATGTAAGATATCTCACCTGCCAACTTGCCCGTAGGTCGTAATTTGGGCATGCCTCCAGCAAACAGGCCCCCAAGACCTGGTGGTGCAGCCCCTCCTCCATTCTGTAATGGAGGATTGCGCACCCCATTGCCTCCTTGAGGACCACCACTTGGCTCTGATACCTTCCCAGGAATATATGGGCCACTTTTATCCACTGTCACTGCCTTCTTCAACTTCGTACCCTGTCTTATTGAACTCAGTAAGGCACCACGGTTATCAGATGATCCACCCTTAGAACCTCCTCCGAACGTAGGTGGCGGTGGAGGGCCTGGCGGTGGCGGTGGCCCCGGCGGCGGCGGAGGCTTCGGAACCATCACTGCACCAATTACTAGCAAACACTAAGGCAAAAGGCCATGTAACTACTTTATATACGTCGCAACGCACGTTTTGTATGCGAGCCCTATCCAGTCCAGCCACAGCGAGCCTTTGCCTCCAAACTAGCACGTGATGACAACAATTGACGCTCTGTACGTCGACACTCTTAACCTGCCCATGCTAATTTGCATAAATAAAACATTGAAGAACCTTGCCCCAAAAGATTAATCATTGTAGGAAGTACGTAGGCACTATTGTTTTTACTTACTTCACCCCATTAACAACACTAACATGTCACAATGAGAACCTTTGGTTATCGTACGAATAAAGCTAACTTTGTAGAATAGAAATTAATTTTGTTCGGAAACTGCTGTTGCAAAACATGTAAGCGAACTCTTCGAAGGCTAAAATTGAAATCGACGAATGAATACAAATCTCAAAAAAAAAATCACAAATGGCCGACGCGACGTCTGACAGACGGCTATCTGTCAGTAACTTCGACTGATTGAATTGACAGATAAAACAAAAAAAGAGCTGCAATTACAAAAAAACATTAAACATAAAGTAGTTTTCAATAAGCGGCGAAGTTAGATTGTAGTCGTGTTTATTACACTTCTCATCAGAAAAATCGAAATACCTTGCAAGTTTGAATAATACCTCATATTCTTCATATATATTCTTAAATATACACATTTTTCTGATAATCCTTACAAAACATAAAATTGCAGTTTTGATTTTTCTGATGAGAAATTTACAACGTGAAATTATTGCATCACGGCAGCCAAAAGACTTCCACAGCTAGGCATGTACCTCTACCAACGATTGCCATTTGACCAATCCCATGGAGCCCGTTTAAAATTATTAAAACAAACCAATAAAAGTATGAACTCGAACTAGTTTATTTATAACAATACTAGAATAAAATAAGTAAATATATAATAAAATTACACAACATAACACAACGCAATATTTGCATAGATGGCTCTCTACTAAAGCCATTAAAATAATGTTGTACTATCAACAGAAATAACTATGCATCACAAAATAGTAATAATTAAGTTGTTATTTAGAGCTCACGTCAATGGAAATATCATCATCTGGATTTATAGGTGAATATTTCAAAAGATTTGAATCATAGCTAGCTTCACTGCCTCCTTGAGCCAATAATGCAGCTTCCATTGCTGCTCTTTCCGCGGCTGCCCGTTCCTCAGCAAGTCTTATTTCTCTTTCTATATTCAACTGTTCCTTTTCTTGAGCCCATCTCTCTCTCATTTCCATATTTTCTCTAAACTTTACCAACCGTAAAGATAAATCTTTGATTGGATCAGGAGGTTGGTTCATTATAACATCAGCAATACATTTGCGTAAGGCTGGGCCTACAGTTTGTTTTAAATATTTAAAATCTTCAGTTACATTGGCGTCATCGGGGCAAGGATCAAACAAGTCCAAATGGCTACGAATGCGCACGAGGTTTCCCAAGCCATCATTTTCGTATTCGCTGATACTATCAATTTCGCGATAGATATGTTTTCCTTCATCATTTATATAATATCGGCCATAGTTATCATAATAAAATATAATACCGTCTCTTTCTTCTTTGACTTTCAATAAAATTCCTGTTGAGTCCATCATATACTCACTTGCAGTGGCATGGGCTTTATATACTCTTTGTCTTGTTTTTTGATCAATAAAATACCGGCCACATTCATCATAAAAATAAATGTGATCAACATCGTCTGACAGTGGCACTAACTGATTAAGCTCATTAGGCTGATATAGAGTTTCGTCATCCGGTATTTTATATATTTTTCGACTATGTTCATCTATATAAAACGTCCCAATGTCATCGGTATATTCTTCCTTTAATTCTGTGGCACTCAAAATAGAAATTATTGACTTTCTACTTCGTTCCCCAAAAACAGCTTGATCCCATAAATAGCACAATTCTGTAACTAATCTTTCTCGCTCTTCTTGGGGCAGGAAATGATTGAAAATTCTAAATTGATAAAAATCCTGACACGAGCATATATCTTCTTCATCTAAATTTCCCATTGACACAGCATTCAGTTGGTGTAGACTTTTTATAGTAGTCTTCAAATTCTCCAACGATGAAAGTCTTTTTTCCAAATAATCTTTTTTATGCTGTAAAGCCATAACAGCTGCAGATGATGGTTCGTTTTCCAGACGCTTAATACGGTCATCTAAAACATTTATTTTCTCTACTACTTTACTAATTTCCAAGTTATGACCAGCAGTACACCGCAACATTGAACTTAACTCTCTTCCCCTCTGTTTAAGTTCATCTAACATCCTTTGCGCTGAGGGCGTCCTTGTTGTTTTAAGATCATCTACAATTTGCTTTAAAGTTTTTGTAAGATCTCCACTCAAATGCGGCATATGAATATTGATATGTTTATTCAATTGCACAGCGAGGCTATCATTAATTTTATCCAGCCAGTGGAGAAGATCTTCCGTCGATTCATTTACTTTAACCTTAAACTCATCGACACCAATAAAATTTCTGAAGCACTTTAATTTATCTAGAAGTGCCTGTGTAACTTCTTTGTGCATATCTTCAACTATTTCTAGGTCAGCTAGCAAGTTTGCCTGTTCTGCATTTGTAAGAGCAGGTTTATTCTTTTCCATATATCTTTGATAGTACTTGAGGCGGTAACACATGGCATCAATCGTATAACTTATGGCTTGATACACATCCTCTTTAGGTAAATCGTTTATGAGTTTTTTGAAAGACTCTATTTCATTAACAGCATGCAACCATTGTAAATGAAACTCTACTATTGTATCTATTATAAGGCGTTTATCTTCATTTTGTAAAGCTGAACGAATGGTGCACATTGAATTGAATATTGTGTCAGAATAATCTTTTTTTGTCAGAAATATAACCGGTGTCTCGTAAAATGTTTTGATTTCTTTCGAAATTTCGAACAGAAATGCTGTGTCATCTTTCTTTTCCATTGTGATCGTCAATAAACGTAATTTTAATAAGATTTATTTAATATTTTGTAGTATTCTCGTGAAAATATTTTTTACAATAAATGACATATGTCAAGTTATGCTTTTTTCTGTACTTATACGTAGAAAGTATAGTTCTGTATATTATAATATTAACCTACTTACAATGTATATATGGGACAGATTCTAACTAATTATGGGAATGCAAATATAAACAGGAGAACGTTATTTTATTTTGTAAATAGTAGTGTTGTAAAGAGAGAATTAGAGAGAAACCGTAGCCATAATTTTCTTATAACCGGAGATATCTAGATACATACATATCATCAGGCCGAGTCATTCTCCTGGTAGGCAGTTAGAGTAGAGCAACAATTCTTTCTAGACTTACAGATCGTTATCTCGTCGTCCAGTGGTGCATTTGCTAATTTGCAGACAGTGGGCTTGAAAAATATAATATAATTTGACTTTCACTGTGATTGTGTATTAAGAAATGTTATAATAACCAAGTAACGGACTTCCGTTACTTGGTTATTATAACATTTCTTAATGCAAGACTCTTTCTAGACTTATAGATCGTTATCTCGTCGTCCAGTGGTGCATTTGCTAATTTGCAGACAGTGGGCTTGAAAAATATAATATAATTTGACTTTCACTGTGATTGTGTATTAAGAAATGTTATAATAACCAAGTAACGGACTTCCGTTACTTGGTTATTATAACATTTCTTAAAGTAACCACGATGATCATGGACCAGTGAACAACATCCCGTGGGGATTTTTCTACTAAGCTATTATAGTAGCAGAATTGGAGGATTGCGTTGAAATAGACATTGGTGAGATTTGAAGCCCGTACAGTCAAATCAGTCAACTTAAATTTAGACATGAGATATTAAAACCTTAACTATAGAGCTAGAATACAATAAGTGGGTCAATACTGATGAAGGAAGTAATTGTTCCAGAAGATATATATACAATAGATTGTTCTTTTTGGTGGAAGAGTTCTTATAATTTTAGATTTTACTCCTTTTGGTAGAAAAAAAATATAAAAGTTATTTTTGGTAAGTTTTATTTTTTACCACAGGCAACCTGTTCGCGTCTACGATTTGTTTCTGAAGAGGTCGTACGTAGATGACTTTGCGAAACTACAAAATTACAAAGAAAAAGTATAACTGCTATAAGTGGGATCTTACTGTTTACCTAATACATTCTTATAGTGTAAGCGTATAAATATACACATCATGGCCGGTGCAATGTTATTCGAGAGATCGCGTGTATCATCGTCGACTAACAGAGACGAAGACGTCCGCATGAGTGACAAAATGGTCAGCACTGGTGAGGTGCCCGAGGATGACGAGGAGAACATTAGAGCCAAGGAACAAGGCATATTAAACCTCGGCGAGAAGTACAAGAAAGAAGGAAAGGCTAAAGAATTGGCGGAACTTATAAAGGCGACGAGACCGTTCCTCAGCCTGATAAGTAAAGCAAAAGCAGCTAAGTTGGTGCGTTCTTTGGTTGATTTCTTCCTTGACTTGGAGGCCGGCATCGGCATTGAGGTACAGCTTTGTAAAGAATGCATAGAATGGGCAAAAGAGGAGCGTCGCACATTCTTGCGACAATCATTGGAAGCAAGATTGATTGCGCTTTACTACGACACTGGTATGCATACAGAGGCTCTGGACTTGGCCACTGCTCTCTTGAAGGAGCTAAAGAAGTTAGATGATAAAAATTTACTAGTTGAAGTGCTTCTTCTAGAGAGTAAGACTTATCATGCCTTAAGTAATCTACCTAAAGCCCGTGCTTCATTAACATCTGCCAGAACTACCGCCAATGCTATCTACTGTCCACCCAAAATGCAAGCTGCACTGGACCTGCAGTCTGGTATATTACATGCTGCTGATGAGCGTGACTTCAAAACTGCTTACTCATATTTCTACGAAGCCTTTGAGGGTTATGATGGAGCAGACAGTCCTAAAGCACTCACCGCCTTGAAGTACATGCTGTTGTCTAAGATCATGCTAAACCAGGCCGAGGAGGTGGGAACAGTGTGTGGAAGCAAAACTGCCCTCAAATATGCAGGTAAGGACTTGGAAGCAATGCGTGCAGTTGCCACTGCTTCCCATAAAAGATCACTGGCAGATTTTCAAGCTGCATTAAAAACATACAAGCCTGAATTGGAAGAAGATACAGTTGTGAGAGCTCATCTTGGAGCTCTGTATGACACAATGTTGGAACAAAACTTATGTCGCATTGTTGAGCCTTACATGCGTGTGCAAGTTGACCATGTAGCGCGTTCCATCCGTCTCCCAGTAGTTCAAGTAGAAAAAAAACTGTCTCAGATGATTTTGGACAAGAAACTAAATGGTATTCTTGACCAAGGTGAAGGTGTGTTGATTGTGTTTGATGAATCCCCCCTTGAAAAGACATATGAGACCGTTTTGGAGACCATCCACCACATGAGTAAGGTTGTTGACACACTGTACCAGAAAGCAAAGAAACTTTCATAGACCCTGTGTAAATTTATTGTAGCAATAAAGATAATAATATGTACCTATATCAAATTAACAATAAATTCTCAGTTCAAGCTCCTTATTAAATGGAAACAATTTTTTTTTTATAAATTCAATCTAAATACAATGTCCTAATTTAAAACAGCATGATATAAATCATGACAAATGTTGAGAACCATTGCTGTGATGGACAGGCAAGAGGGAATTCTTGTTTTCCAATGGCAAGCCACAAAATAACAATGGTATTTTTAAAACATTGAAGTACTAATACTTAATTTGAATTATTACCTTACATAAGCTAGTGAAAAATTATAATATTCTGTTTTATTGAGAAAAATAAAAGGTGTTCTCCAAATAATGTGGTTTCCTTCACCTCTCGCCCTCCAGCCCACGCATTTATTTAGCAAGTCATGTTATTTTAACTGCTGGCAAACAACCGTGAATCATGAAGTAATCATTTAACGTGTCTTACATATACATTATGCATGTAGGGTAGTGTGTGCATCTAAAGCAGGCATCTTGCCAACATAATGCTAGTATAGGGACTATATTATGCGACTGTGGTGTGGGTACATCAACATGTGTTTAGTAATTACCTATTCGTTGGCCTCGTCGGGGTTTCACCTGCATAAGATTTGGTTTCATTCGTAGCTTTTTTTTTTAATAAATCCTATATGATATAGCTCTGTGCCAAATTTCATTCAATTCCGTTCAGCCGTTCTAGCGTGTTTCAGTAACAAGGATCTCCCGCCTTTTATTGACATTACATATCACGAATATTTACTTTATCTACCACAGTATTTATCGTAATTGCCACAACCATGATCATCAACCCACTACATCAAAAATAACTTAAGTGAGAGGCTATTTGCAAAAAAGGCTAGGTCAATCAAAATGGTCAAGGACAAAAATCATGTATGAAGTATTATCATCATATATATAGTTGGATGAAGTAAGAAAATTGTGCTCTACTCATGATCATATCGCTGAGTCCCTCACGGAGTAGGGACTCAGCGATATGATCATGATCGGGTAGGTACCTACGTATTGTTCCTTTAGTTAATTCGTATTTTAATAATTGGCGTGATGAACACGATAAACAAGCGACATTTGACCATTTCAAGCAGCCGCCAGGTTAACGGTTACAAATAAATAAATGAACGTACACTCCATGTATTTATAAAATGTAATTCTAAAACGACCTTAATGCCTAAATAAAGAGCTTGTTCACATTGAATGGCGGGTACCTAATGGTTGCAGTTTGCACTGACCCGATAAGGTCTTGTCTGCTTCATTGGACAGTAATAATAAAAGGGTGTATGAACAATTTTATAAACACATCCTTCTTCCTAATAACATAATAAATAATAATAATTGATTTCCAATTACAATTACAAATTACATGTTTTTATTGACCTATGATTGTATATACCCATACTAGGCAACGCATGTTCCGCGGGGGAACATTTTTGAGGATGCTTTCACGCAAAAACTACCTAATGGCATTGGGTGAAATTTGACACAGAGATAGGTTATTAGCTGGATTAATACATTTGGTATATTTAATCCAGAAAAAACTAGGCACCAATAAAATCTAATTATAAAGCAAGGTACGGCTAGTCAAATATAAATAATCATAGGTAACCTGATTAAAATTATTTGAACAAGTCTTATGGGACTTGTTCAAATAATTTTAGTTTTAATTATTTTAGTATCTATAAAATAAGTACGATACCCAAACCTACCTAACATTTGGTTATATACCGTTAGATGACGTCATGTGCCTCAGAATGTACCTACTTATGTACGCATTTAATGTATTGTAGCTATTATATTTGAAAAGGTATAAGTCATTGACAGTTTTAATCTCTTGTAAATCCTGCCTGAGGCCTTTTCATGACATGCAATTACCATCTCAGTTTTTTTTTTTATCCAACTCTCTAGTTGGATAAAAAAAAAACTGACTGGTAAACAAGCATACGGCCCACCTAATGGGAATCGGTTACAGTAGCCTATTTACGCTCACGATACCGAAGTATCACTTGCGTGTTGCCACTGTGTGTTCGGAGAGTTATAGTGTGTTGGCAGCATAAGGTCAATCCCTCTGCTTCCAACACATTGTAACAATCCTCCCCCCTCCCCAAGGAGCTCATTACTGGAAACCTTATTCACCACGTAGGAACACAACACAATAAATTGTGTTATTTGGCTACGGACTTCTATAAGGTGGAGGTTCTGCCCCAGTCAGGCAGCTCCAAATTCGAACGGGAAACCCGTTATGCCCTACCTCTCTTAAGATACTGAAAAGGGACAGATATAGCATCATCATAAAAAAATTACGATCTTTTTGTTGGCGTCTCTGATGCAATTCCTTCCATCTGCCTGTGTCACTCTTAGTAATATCTCTTTGACCTTCTTATACTTCATCAGAGGTCTTTGATCACTCATGTTGAATGTAGTCCGTTCCTTCCCACTTCGCTTCTTCTAAGATATTTTTAAGTACCTGTCAGAAAGATGTAATAAAAGCACAATATAACACCACGAGATGGCGTTAGTAACATGATATTAAATCTCCTGTGACCTAATTTATTACTCAAAATGGATGATGCAAAAATTTTGAGTGAAAAAAATTAAACAAAAAAACCGGTAAATTGTCTTTGGAAGCGACTTACGTAGTGGTACGTACTTACGTAACGAGTACGTAAATTTATTATTGCAACTTTTTACGCTAAGGATGGTATCTATTTATATCGATAACCAATCGATGGTCTAGGAATAAACAACATATACAATAAATAAAATTAATTATGTAATTTATTATAACTAAGCGAATACAATGTAATTCAAGCATTATTCATTCTATTAAACTCTTCTGTGTCATCCGGGACGTGCCAGCGCGGGTTCCAGAAGCCAGGCGGTGTTTTGGGCCTTATCGGGTTATTGCGCCCGCGGTGTTTAGAACATTCTTCTATCTTCTTCGCTAACATCACAGGATCGTTATTGTAAAGCTCGCCGAAGAACTAGAAAGAAATATTTAAAAAGAATTTACGTTTAAAAAAAAATAAAAAATTATAATCTTGTTGTACAAGAGTGGCATACGGCCCACGCGATGGAAAACGGTTACCGCAGCCTATTTACGCTTACAATACCAAAGTATCACTTGCGCGTTGCCACTCTGGGTTCGGAACATAAATATCCCCCTCCCTCCCCAAGAAACTTGAAACCTAAAACACCGCGTAGGAACACAACACAAAACATTTGTTATTTGTGTATGGACTTCTTTAAGGTTCAGGAGGTCCTGCCCCAGTCGAGCAGCTCCATATTCGAATGTTTACCATTTATGCTCACCCGTTATGCTCTACCTCTCTTTAGCTTTAGTATTTTACTTACGTGCTTACATTCTTCACAACTCCAGCCTTTCAACGCCCGCTTTTCAGCTTTCGTCCTAACTGTAGGCTCCTTGTACACGGGCTCAACTAATTCAGGTGTTTTCCTAAAATAATAACAAACCACCAATAACGAACCATTACTTCGAACTTGCGACATTTGTGTTGCAGGCAACTACTTTAACTCGGACACCATGGCTTAATACAATAATATTTTCTTTATAATATATAATTTCTATAAATATAATATATCTTCACGCCTTTCCACAAGGGTCCCCGAACGGTTAAGCAGATGTGTATAGGTAGAACCCACACGCACTTTAAGTTCAGAAAAACACATTGGTACAGACGGGATTTGAACTTGCGATCTTTGTGTCGCAGGCAACTACTTGAACCACTCGGCCACCACGGCTCTCATTTCTGCACTCTTCTTTTAATAACAAGTGAAATTACTAAAGTACCTTTTAGCATTATCATTATCTAATTTAGCGCTACAATTATCACTTTTAGCGTTATTCTTATCACTCTTAGCGTTGTTCTTATCACTTTTAGCGTTTTCATTATCCCTTACGAGTTCATTATCTGTATTGTTATTGATCTTAAAGTCTGGCCTCAACAGTGACATGCTGGCCTCGAATTCGGTATCCATAGGTAAGTTCGCTATGTTGATATTCTCTTCGAGTGGTCGCTTTTGGGGGCTGCAACTGGAATGAGAAAAAAGTTTATAGTGGTTTATGAAGGAACATTTTTTTATTATCAATTTTCATCATCGCAACTTCCAACTGAGACACTGGCACTTAAGAAAAATAATTTATCACCCCACGAGGTAAACGATGAAGATGAAAATAGTAAGGAAACCTGTATATGCATAGAATCTTGCACACATCGGGAATGCACATAAGGAATACTCCTACGAAATTACAAGGCAATCGGCCTTATAGTTTCTGAGATATCCTAATGAGTGAGTTCACAAATGAGATCTCCCCGCACTCCACCTTGCGGGTGGAGTTTCACAAAATCCGTTCTTAGCTGACATCTGCACCGCGTAAGGAATACTTCTATCTAATTTCAAGTCAATCGGCCTTATAGTTCCTGAGATATCCTAATGAGGGAGCTCACAAATGGGATCTCCCCGCACTCCACCTTGCGGGTGGAGTTTCACAAAATCCGTTCTAAGCTGACATCTGCACCGCGTAAGGAATACTTCTATCTAATTTCAAGTCAATCGGCCTTATAGTTCCTGAGATATCCTAATGAGGGAGCTCACAAATGGGATCTCCCCGCACTCCACCTTGCGGGTGGAGTTTCACAAAATCCGTTCTAAGCTGACATCTGCACCGCGTAAGGAATACTTCTATCTAATTTCAAGTCAATCGGCCTTATAGTTCCTGAGATATCCTAATGAGGGAGCTCACAAATGGGATCTCCCCGCACTCCACCTTGCGGGTGGAGTTTCACAAAATCCGTTCTTAGCTGACATCTGCACCGCGTAAGGAATACTTCTATCTAATTTCAAGTCAATCGGCCTTATAGTTCCTGAGATATCCTAATGAGGGAGCTCACAAATGGGATCTCCCCACACTCCACCTTGCAGGTGGAGTTTCAAAAAATCCGTTCTTAGCTGACCTCTACACCGCGTAAGGAATACTCCTACCAAATTTCAAGTCAATCGGTCTTACAGTTCCTGAGATTTCGTGATGAGTCAGTTCAAAAATGGGATCTCCTATATATATAGAAGATTTATGGCGTAAGGATATATAATTATGTTGAATATTTATCCTTCCCTATTGAGCAACCTATGAACTGCAAAAAACAAAAAATCGGATTTGTATCGGATTTGTTACTGATTAACACGGTCAAACAAGAAAACACTGCCTCTTTATAATAAAAATGTATTTTATATGTATATATGTGTATAATATCATTATAGCTCAAGGTCGGGAACGTCAAGAGTACTCGAAACCGACGAGCATCTATGAACAGACTGATGAATGTGGACGAAGCGAAAGAGGTATGTAAGTCTAGAGAGAACTGGCGCTCTATACTCTCTGCCTACCCCGTTAGGGACTTGGCGTGATGATATGTATGTATATGTACTCACGCTTTCACAGCAGTAACTGCAGTACCCTCTATCATATTAAGTTGTTTCAACAGCGATATGCTGGCATTATTATCGCAAGGTAAGTCATCGTCATCAGTTGGCTCCGATTTAAATGGTGACTTCTTCTTAGGCGTAGTGTGAGGTCTGGAATATTAATAACTTTTACAATCTTCACGGAGAGAATAAACACAGGTGCAACAACACCTCTTTTCGCCGAAGATATATGTAGGTGCCAACATGATAAAAGCCGTCTGTCACCGTCTATCAGGCACAATAATATTTACAGTATTTTAATTTATTTTCATATGTATATTGGCGATGGATTCGCCATCTGTCACGTTGGCACATAAAATATATATCCGGCGAAAAGATTGTGTATGGCTACTACCTACACACATGTGCCTACCCTTCTGAGACCCTGGTGGGAAGACGTGAAGATATATATCTTACATTAAAATCCTGAAAAAATACTTCTTGGTACAGACAGCCCCCTTGGTTTAAGCCTGTGATCTTATCTATATGTTAATAATATATCCTCACGCCTTCCCACAAGGGTCCCCGAAAGGGTAGGTAGAGGTGTATAGGTAATACCCACACACCCACTTTCCGCCAGAGGTATATTAGGTGCCAACGTGACAGATGGCGAGTCCATCGCCGTTACTCAAGCACGACTGTACATACGCCTTTGAATTTCTTCTCAGGCGTATGCAGGTTTTCTCTCGATGTTTTCCTTCACCGTAAAGCTCGTGGTGTTACTAATCACTGTACTTAAGTTCAGAAAAAACTCATTGGTACAGTCGGGATTCGAACTTGCGACCTTTGCGTCACAGGCAACTGCTCGAACCACTCGGCCACCACGGCTTAATACATATAATATATACATATAAACAACTTATATTCGACGGTAACGTCAAGAGTACTCAAAACCGACGAGCATGTATGAAGAGACTGATGAATGTGGACGAAGCGAAAGAGGTATGTAAGTAAGTTTAGAGAGAACTGGCGCTCTATACTCTCTGCCTAGCCCGTTAGGGACTCGGCGTGATGATATGTATGTATAACTTACTTTTGACGTAGTGGGTCCAATATTAAAGAGTTCTCCGATTCTTGGACGTTCGTAACATCCTCCTCGTTTGCTATGTGACCCGGCTCCACTTTGATCTCCTTATCTGTCTTTGACTTTAGACAAAGCGAGGGCTTCTTAAACTTGCCCGGACTATCCATTAACGTGGACTTCAATCTGGAATTCAAGTTGTTGTTGATTACATACATGATGATGATGATGATGATGATGATGGTAATGATGATGATTTGATCGATTTCGGTTATGGCGACCGTGCAACTCCGGTCATCTGCGCAGGAATATTTTTATGTACATATGCGGTCGCGCACCTGCATATACCCTCTGGTCCTCCTTCCCCGTGACCCAATAGAACGGAGACCGGTACAATCAGCGCGGAGTTCAAATACATATTTTATTTTTAAATATTTATATGGCAAGAGTGGCAAACAAGCATACGGCCCACCCGATGGAAAACGGTTACCGCAACCTATTTACGCTTACAATACCGAAGTATCACTTGCGCGTTGCCATTCTGTGTTCAGAGAGTTATACTGTGTCGGCAGCATAATGGAACCAATCCATCTGCTGCCAGTAGCTGATATAACAATCCTCCCCTCCTCAAGGAGCTCATTACTGGAAACCTTATTCACCGATATATATCTGCTACGCCGTGGTGGCCGAGTGGTTCGGGCAGTTGCCTGCGACGCAAAGGTCGCAAGTTCGAATCCCGACTGTACCAATGAGTTTTTCTGAACTTAAGTACAGTGATTAGTCACACCACGAGCTTTACGGTGAAGGAAAACATTGTGAGGAAACCTGCATACGTCTGAGAAGAAATTCAAAGGCATGTAAGGCAATGTATAGTCGTGCTTGAGTAACGGCGATGGACTCGCCATCTGTCACGTAGGCACCTAATATACCTCCGGCGGAAAGTGGGTGTGTGGGCCATTTACCCATACACCTCTGCCTACCTCTTCGGGGACCCTTGTGGGAAGGCGTGAGGATATATCTGCTTTCCCTCAAAGGTCCCCGATGGGGTATGCGTTAGTGTAACAGTAACCTTATCGCCGTACGTGCCAATGAAACAAATGAACTCCATTGCCGTTATATATAATGCCATCCACGAAGACGCGCCCCACCAATTTGTAACCGAGGGGGTCGCAGAATGCGGGGATTATGACCCGACTCTATTAATTGTAGTATGCATGTGCACTCATAGGTAATCAGTGTGTACCGATAATACTCAAACATTAGTGGAAGGTTGCACACTAACACTATAAACTATGATGAAGAATAGTGGGGCGCGTCTTCGTGGATGGCACTGTCTATACTAAAGCAGGACTATACATACATGTTTAAATTTTTCACTCATGACGTTCAGTGGGACGTCAAGACGTACTCGAACTTCGAAGCCAGCAAGTATGTATTAAAAGACTGAACAAGGGGGCGAGAATGTGGATGAAGCTAAGAATGTATGTCTACAGAGAACTAAATCGATAATATGAAATATAGATTATTAGGTGCAGGATAACTCACAGCGTGAAATTGACAGGCCCACTAGTGGGTGACGGCAATATCGTGTCGTCACTCTCTACGGACTCCTTCTTAACTAAGGGCTGCAAAAAAACATCAATAAATAATAACAATAAAATGTAACGGGTCACTGACTGTACTTTGAATATATATGAGAAAAAATATCAACCTTTATCAACACACATAGCACCTAAAACAATGATTTTTGTGTGTGCTATTGTGCACATTTATCTCAGAAACGGCTTATCCGATTTAGATGTGGTTTTCACTAATATATTGAGGTAAGTAAGTAATCACTTAACATGTCCAAAATGAAGAATAATATATATCCGCTGAAGAATAATATATAATATAAAAACGCTGCCCTAATTCACTATTCCACGAGGAGAAAGTCGCGGGCACGGCTAGTTATTAAATAACGTTAAGGCTTTAAAAAATATTGCAATTACAAAGCACTTATTAATACTGTTCCGACTTCATATTGTTGAAATAAAAGCATGTGTTCAACCAACTAATAATCTATCTCTGTGCCAAATTTCTACCAGTTCAGTTCAGTAGCTTCTGCGTGAGAGGCACATTTATCCTCCACAGCCTTTCGCATTACACAAGCAGGATTTTCTAATCTGTGCAACTATACACCTAGTAACTAGGACTTCTATACACTACCTGCACACGAGTCTTAGTCCTACATTCGCGCAGGCCTCCAGCAAACTCCGGCGAGCTTGTGAGGTCAACGACACTTGATCGGGTAACCTTCACAAGATTTATCTTAGACTGTCGCATTCTACCTTTTCCTTTGCTCTTGGTCGGTGTTGGATACGTCAGCTTGAATGATTTGTTTTCGGGTGTTGGCCTGAAAATTATAAGTATACAGCGTGCTTTCTCGAGCGTAAAATTCTTTTTTTTTTTCTGGAATCGAACAGCCTTTATGTTAATCCAGGTAATAATCTATCATCTTTCTATAATCTACCTCTTTGCCAAATTTCATCCAATTTCCGTTCAACCGTTCCATTAGGTATATTTATATTGTATTGTTAGAATAGCATTAGGGGCTCGGTGTGATGATATTATCATCACGCCGAGTCCCTAATGGAGTAGGCAGAGAGAATAGAATGCCAGTTCCCTCTAGACTAACAAACCTTTTTCGCTTTGTCCACATTAATGATATAATAAGATCAATTATATATCCTCACGCCTTCCCACAAGGGTCCCCGAAGGGGTAGGCAGAGGTGTATAGGTAATACCCACACACCCACTTTCCGCCAAAGTTATATTAGGTGCCAACGTGACAGATGGCGAGTCCATCGCCGTTACTCAAGCACGACTATACATACGCCTTTGAATTTCTTCTCAGACGTATGCAGGTTTCCTCTCGATGTTTCCTTCACCGTAAAGCTTGTGGTGTGACTAATCACTGTACTTAAGTTCAGAAAAACTCAATTAAATAACTCAAAAAATAAGATCAATTAATTAGTAAATACACACATGAAATCAGAACAAACTCTTAAGATAAAGAAAAGAGAACTCTCTTTGCCTACCCCATGACTCGGCATGATGATATGTAATAAATAGATCTGTAGGTATAGAGAGAACTCGCAGCCTACCCTATAAGGGAGATGACATAATTTGAACTCCTCACCAGCTATCAGGGCATTTCTTCTTATCTCTAAAATCAGATGAGTTAGCCAAATTACTGCTCCTGAGTCTTCTTGATTGTATTATAGGGCTAGTCCGGCCCGTTGGTGTGCCTTCAATCTCTGATACAGATTCATCAAACGAAACATCCTCAGTTATTGACATATCTATTGAGCATTGCTTCTCAATTTTAAGTTCTATGACCTGTTTCTTAGGACTTATTTTACATTTCTTGTCACAATCACTAGTTACCAAATTGTGTTTCTTGCAATCTTGTTCTGATAATATTGTAGTATCTCCAAATAGTATTTTAAATATGTCATTTAGAATAGTAAGATCTTTTGTTTCACTTAGTTTTGTTAGTGATGAAGCTGAAAAGTGTTAAGTTATATATATTATATATTTCCTCTGTATTTTAGTTGCCAATTTTTTACAAAGGGATTTATTTCGAGCATACAATTTTTCCTCTGGATAAACTTGTTCCATCCCAGACTATCTAAGTGATTTTTTATCTGGAGTAACAAAATCTATGCAATATTTCACATTTATAGAGATACAACAGAGAGTGAGTTTGGCATGTATCTCCTGTACAAATTTATGTACATATGAATTTCTTCTAAAATATATATATGTTCCCTCACAATGTTCTCCTTCACCACAAACCTTGTGTTTTGCTAAATCACTGTTTTTACTTGTTCATATAAAACCAACATGAATTATTATTAATGTGATAAGTTAACTAAATATTTCAGAAATAAAATCATATTATAAATTATTGGAAGTGTTCTTACCCACTAACTGTATAATATTATCCTTACATTCAATAACTTTCTTAAGTACATTGGAGCTGTGACAATTTTGACTGCAAAAGAAATTTTTAATTTAGGCCAATTTGTTCTCAAGTAATGTTTAATAATAAAAACGAAAATGTCTTACTTATCACATTTATCCTTTTGTATAAAAAGTTGGCTTTTATAATCCTCTAATTTAGCATGGAGTTCTTCAATGTCTATTAAAAGCTCTGAAAATCATTAAAATATATACATACATATGTGTATAACATCTAGTTGTGTCTATAAAGGGGATGGCAACTCTGTTTCTTAATCCAAATTCATGAATTTCTATGTATGTATATGAATAAATACTATATAAAAATGTCTATTATAGTTGCATATATTTATTTCTCTTCTCTATCATATTTATCAAATACCCAAGCACAAGAACATTAAGAGTACTTTACTTTAATCCAGCAAGTATGTATGAAGAGATAGATAATTGAGGATAAAGCGAAAGTGAGACTGTAAGTTTAGTGAGAACTGGAGATCTACTTTATTGGGCTATCCTAGTAGGACTTGGTATTATGATTGGGGCAGGACCTCCACCTTATAAAAGTCCAACTAGCCCATTATTTTGTGTTCTGTTTCTGCATGATGTATAAGTTTTCCAATAAACAGCTACTTGAGAGTGGGAAGATTGTTATATTGAGTTACAGAAGAGAGATCAGTCCCATTATACTCTCCAAACACAGAGTAGCAACGCGCAAGTGATACTTCGGTATAGAAAACGTAAATAGGCTACGGTAACCGCTTTTCATCAGGTGGCTATATGCTTATTTGCCACCTTTGCTGACTTACGTAGAACGGTTTAGGTTTGCGAAAATTTCTAACCACCTGAGGCTTAAAATTGGAAAAATAAACAAACCTTTAAAATAAACTAAACTTTGTTGCAGGGTTGTTTCTAGAGCTACTACTCTAGATTTATTTGATGTGCCTGAAGTTAATGTAATATCATCATAGGATGAACTCATGATTTAAAGATATTGTACGACGTCGAAAGCGTCTGAAACTAATTCATTTATTTGCCGCCAATAATCTAGAAAAATAAACAAATATCTTCTTTTATGTTTTAACTCTGTCAGACTGACTGACCTGACAGACATATTAAATAGTAGCATAGACTACTATTAATATACAATAGTAGTCTTTGACTGACAGCAATCAGCAAGCAGTAGAGTAGGTACGACAAAACACAAATTTAGTAGAAGGTAATTTGACCACAGAAGCCCACATAGTATTGCTTTAGTTATTGTTCTGAGGTGGCTACTAATAAAATAAGTACATTTTGGCTTATTGCTCTTAACATGATTTGATTGATATGACTGAAGGATTTGGATCAGTGTCCAATATAAATTACATAAAAATAAAACGAAATTGAATAGCGTACGGAATTTTTGGCGGCAAAACATAAATAGTTTCGTCTTACGGTGGCTTGTAAGTTATTTGGGTCTACATTTCGGAGTCTTCATGTCTTGTAAGTTGCTTGAGTGTAATATTGACGTGCAACACACAAACAGATATTTCTCGGTAAAAGTTCATTATGTATGTACCCACCCGATTGATTACAGTTACATATTTTATTGTAAATATTCATATGTTCTAATGTGTACCTATTAAAGTAATTGTCTGCTGTAAGTCGAATACTTAGACGAATGGTTTACAAGAGAATTACACGAATAAATGGGCCCGAGACATTCTATAAAACTGTCTAGTGCACAGAAAACAGAAATATAGTTTTCTATGTACATGATGTGACTTTGATATGTTCGATACTTTGTTGTACGCCAATAGCTTATCTTAAGTAAACATCCTTCGCATATAATATAGGAGGCAAATCTCGAAAAAGTCCCTATAGAGTAAATTAAAAAAATGCATTAACAAGAAAAGAAGAATAGCTTATTATTTTTAACTTTTACCTTACTGCATAATTTTTAATACCAACCAATCTGCGTAAATGTAAAAAAGTTAATGATCTTCTATTAAACTATGTATATACATAGAGCGTATAATATTCAATACTCTGTCTATCTTTTTTTTTTGGTCTGAGTTCCCAACGAATTATTAAGTCGAACGGCGGGAATTGCGCGGCGCGGCAAAACACTGCGTGTGTCAATTGTTATTCGTTCATCGATTGTTATTCGATTGTATTTTCGTCACAACGAATGAATCGACAATCGAATATACAGTTGTACAATTGTCGATTCATTCGATAGTTTTTTTTTTAACAATCGCCCATCGCTAATAATATGTTCATAGTGTTCATTCCGTTTAGTTTAATAAGGTTGTTCAATTCTATACAGACCATACAGAGTAGACCATAGACACCAAATGAGCATTTATGTTTACCGACTACCAGTACCAGCACAGCTTAATAGACATATTAAATTGCAGAAACCAGAGTTTGAATGTGAAAAATATTTATCGTAATGTTTTTATGCGTAGTATTTTAATTAAAGATACGTTTTAGGGGAAATAGTTATCATAACTTATCAATACATTCAATTCAGAGGTGAGTAAATTAAGATAAATTAAGGTTTAATGAGGTTAGACCTTTGCGTATCTTCTTACGAAAATGTTAGCGGAGGCTCACTCACTGTCTTCTTTCGCATATTCATGTCAAAGTGTTAAAATGCAAAACATACCGAATGTTCGAATTGAAATTTCAAATATTCTAATCAACAGTTTACATTATCAGGTGTTTGATTTGGGATGAAGTAAAAACAATTGAGAATGGAAGCTGACGGTGAAGATGGGGTATTTCTGGTTATTATTGGCGACGAAGTCTCGGAGGCAAAGTCAGACCAAATGCCGATACCGATAAAATGTGAATATTTGGATGAAACTCCTGAAGAGCTGGACCTTTCTGATCTTATGGACAAGATTGAGAAACATGGAGTCCAAGTTGACATAAAAATTGAGCCTCAGGATAGTCCAGAAGAAGATTTAGATACTGTACACTTGGAAGATGGTAATGTAAGTCCAAAATGTTAAAGCAAAATATTGTCTTTTAAGTAGATTTCAGAAGTGGAGAACTTTTTTATTTGTACCAATGAGGTAATTAACAGGTAGGCAACATGTCTGCTTTAAGATGCTTGAATATTAGAGATAAGGGTATCTGTGCATTTATGACTATAAATATATATTTTCACATACATTTTGAAATACTCCATATTTTGTTTCAATTAAATTTTACTAGCAAGCAATGATGGTTGCATATGTTAAAGAAAATTAGGCTAGTGGGAGACGAAATAAAATTAATTTGTGACCCGATCCGGCTTCACTCGGGTCAAATATTAAGTAGTTTTTCTGAGTAATTTACACAAAATCTTAACACATTTTACACTTAATAAGCCCCATGAATTCTTTGACAGTCTTTTTGTGAAAACCACATGAAAATCATTCAGCAGTTTTTTTTTGTTTATTGCATACAGATAGTCAGATGTGGTGGGGACTTTGTTGAACTACACAACAATATATCTACTTAAATATAAATTAAAACTAAGGTAGAAATGTTTGTATAAATAATTACAGGAGGATTTTTTAGAAGACACTTTTGACGATAATGATAATGACTATGTTCCTGAAGACGATAATTTGAGCTCTGAAGAAGACCAAGAGAATGGTACAGAAAGGAGTAATAGTGAAAAGAGAGTTGTCAAGAGGTACTCAATGCGTAAGCCATGGCAACGGCAGTCTCTAGTGGAGGAACTGAGACAACAGTACGAGGAGCTGAAGGAAGATCCAGAGTTGTTGATAAACACATTAACGGAGATTATGCGGAACGTGAAAGCACCTACATTGCCAAAGGATCATTATGTTATGAAAAGTATAAATTTTTCGTAAGTAACATACAAATAAGCATAACTATGTATAAATTTGAAAACTTTCTT